>JAUKWC010044821.1:0-10784 GCA_032356245.1 Endocladia muricata | reverse complement strand
GGTGGCGTCGCGCGTCGCTGCAGTTTAAATAGGGCCTGTGGCAGGTTCTTGCGTTCCACGGTTTCGCCGCCGTGCCTAGAAACTACCCTAGACTGTACGAAAATTTGAAAATCTTTCAATTAGGGATATTACAGTATTGCTGCTCTTCGATTCGCACCGCCCGTTGTAGTAGCCGTTAACGACAGAGTGATGATCTCTTCTCGACACAGCAAGTAGCGTGCGTGTGTGCCGAAGGACAGACCTCGCCTTCCACCTTGACCACTCCCGCGTGCACGAGACCCGCACTAGGGTTTGTAAACTCGGGAGTGCTCGCAAGCGGACATACCGTCTTGTACTTACTGGAAACGAAAAGACGGCTCCACACATGGAGAACGTCCTACCTCTCATTTCTCCCACTCCTCGCAGCAGCCCTTCTCGTTGCAGCCATCTTTGCCAGGCCTCAGTATGCGCCGCAAATTTCGGCACTGCGTCTACTCGTCTTCTGACGTGTACTCCCTTTCCGAACACGAGCAACAGTGTCTATTCCGAAGATACCGACCAGCCGAGCTCGTCGCTACTTCTTCGCAATGTTCACCCGCCCCAGAAGCTCCTGTCCACTACGATTGTAACGTCCATTGTGATGAGGCTCCGGCGCCTCTGCTTCCCTTGCTTCCATTCCTGTGTTATTCTGATGCAGAACCGACGACAAGTAAGACCGACCTCCTCATATACTCTATCGCAGTTTCTCTTGCAGAAGTAGAGAGGACTGCGGTCCCGCGCACGGTTGACGAGATTGTCTCTATCCTTGGGGATCCCGAATTCCCTCTCGCGCGCTTTGGAGACCGCATCCGCTCCTCACAAGAGTGTCGCTCCCTCACACTCGGTGTTCTCGAGAAGGAGCTTCACCATCAGGGCTTCTATGCAACTGGTGTGTTGGACCGTAAAGAAGAAGTCATGGGTAGCGATCTCGACGGTGTCGACTGGGATACGAGGACGTCGGGGACCCACTCGTTCGTAGGTTGAATACAGATCTATGCGGATAAACACGCCACTACTCTTAAGAACAGCGCCCTTGTTGCCTATCCCGTGTATGTCACTCTCCTCAACTTCACTGCCGCTTTCCGCCGACGCTGCACAATGGCCCGGCACACCGTCGCTGGTTATCTTCCTCTCGAGCTCTTCCCCAACGTTGGCGACGACAGAGACTTTGACGCCCTCACACCTTCTCCGACTACTTGCGTACCAGACACCAAGACGCCCGTACTATTCTCCGCCCTCCGCTCCCTGTTATCGTCTCTGCACGAAAAAGCCCTCGTAGGCTTCACATCCTCAGATGCTTACCATCGTCTCTGGAAATGGCACGCAGTTCTCCCCGGCTACTGTTGTGACATACTCGAGCCGAAGGAAAGCATCGGGAATCTATTAGGCACAAAAAGCAGCCAACCGTGCCACCGTTGCGGAATATCATCAAATCTCGTCACTTCGTCCGCCTCATTCGTGCCGATCACCAGGCAGTCCACCATTCATCTTCGCTGGAAATTGGCCGATCTCGAGGCTGACGCCGCTGCTCATGCATTGCTGGGCAGCCAGGCTCAGGCGCGAGCTGTCACCGCATGGGCGCAACAAACCCTCGCCATCTCTTCCCTATGAAGGTCGCCGTCCTTTCTGAAAACATGCCCCCTGCTTCTGTCCAATTCTCGTCTCGACATGCACTTCATTTTCGGTTTCGAACAACTGCACCACTTCCCCTTCGGCATCTCCAAACTAACCAGGAGCTGCATATTTCGTAGGCCCGAATCTCTCGTCCTATTCGGAGGGCAAGCTTCCACCGGCAACAGTCGGAAGCAGTTCAGAACAATACTCACTGCTCTGTTTCGCGGAGTCAACACATTTGAGGCTGCCATTCAGAGGTACATCTACGTTCGTGCCCTACGTGTCGACTTCCTCGCATCCAAAGAAGGCAGTCGCCGGAATGGACTGGACACAAATGAAGGAGCCCGCTGCATGCTGGAGGCCAAACACTACAAGTTCATTCACATAGTCCTTCCAGTTATCGCAGGAATCATAGACCGTTGCTGTGATGAAGCTGACTACGCGCCTCTCGCATCTATTTGTGCTCAGTACTCAGACATTCTAATACCTGGCTCGGAACAGGGTCTAGAGAAGCACTGGAGCTTCACCGAGGTTCCGAACGTAGAGGACCGTATCAGTAAGTTTAAAGCTTCCATGCTCCACATCTTTGGGAACCACCACCTGGCCAAGCTCGAGACCCTCAAGGTTCATCTCCTCGCCCCCCTCGTAGATGCCATCCGCAACTCTGGAGGCCTATAATATTTAGATGCCGGTGTTTGTGAACACGCTCACACTTCAGCCAAGAAAGACCAACGCCGCAGCTCCAAGCGAAGGGCAGCACCCATGGATGAAACAGTTCGCCAAATTCAGCCCTCCAGAAAACCTGCTGCCGTATGAACTCAAGTCGTCCCCGTCTCACAATTGCGTCTCCCCAAAAACCCCACGCAGGAATCTAATCGGTAGGTACGGGGTGCGTTTTGTCAGGGAAGGCTTCAGAATCTAAGTCTGCGAACTAGCTCACTTGAGAACCCTCGCTATGCCTCTTCTTGGAAGCGAAGAAGGGCGCCTAACCACCGCGATGCTCCAATCACTACGCGGAGGAGCTGCCGAGATTTGCATTGATCTTCTTGTATACCTCGATGACCAGAACACCACCGTGCGGGTGGACGTTGTTCGCGTGGAGGTTCTCCAGCAAAATTCGGTCCACACATGTGACACTCTCCAAATTACTATCGTCAAAACTAGTTACATTCTGATTGGTTTCTGTCCTTCCGTCAGAGACTATGATCCAGACCTGAATTTCATAAGAGTCGACGCAATGCAGAAACATGTCATTCAACGCGTTTATGCAAATAGCAGCTCCGGCCCGACGAAACGGCAGCGATTCAGCTTCGTGCTCCTGGCCGCTGACCACGAAGAATTCATAAACACTGCATGGGCGTCCTCGGTTCTGTCCGTCTTCCCTATGCATGACAGTGAATAACTGCAACCTACCGAGTATACGTTCGTGACATACGTAGAATGTACGACAATCTCCAATGCGTTCGGTTACGGTGGTCTGCTGATGAGATTGTAAATCGCGCAGGAAATCCCGTCGCACTCCCACAGATGCAGCGGCGAGGGCGTCACGCTCCTGATTCTCCCCGGTTTGGCCTGCGGAAGGCCTCTGCTATCATTATGTCAGCTCACGTGGTGCGGTCAAATCTCCGTACCCCCCTTTCACTCCAGAACTCCACTGGCTCTACCCTCGCTTCTATATAAACAGGTTTTACAGAGATCCAGGTGCACGGACAGTCCTACCTGAACCCTCCTCTCCGGTGGACACGCCATTGTCTTTGTACTACAATTAAACATAAAAGAAAACAAAAATCCGTTTAGTGAGCTATCAATGTACAAGTACGGTTTCCTTCCTTTTCCCTTCTGTGCATCGATAGTTACTCGTCCTCTGCTCGGACAACAGCCCGCGGGGAATAACCTAGAGTTGTGGCCGGAACCCAGAACATTCCAGACGCCCCAAAGCAAAGTTCATGCCATCCCTCGCTTGAGTTTTCACGTGCAACGTAGCAACTGACAAAACTGCCGAGCATACTGAAGATGTTGTCCGAAAACCCTGTCTTTCGCACCGCCATATAAAATTTGTTTTCTGAACCCACCTTTACCAAGGTTTTGCCTGATCCATGGACGGCTACTAATAAATTCTCTCCATCCTCTTCACCACACTGGTCCATCGCCTCATTCGCGGTCCCACACGACGCCTCCTGGATCGTAGAGCCATATTGAAACAACTCGTGCGGAACAATGCGGCATAAAACGCTGCAATAGCTGCATAGAATCTGCGCGGTTTCGAAGGGCGGGTACTTCGAGCACTTCAGGCTGTAAGTCCGGTGGGACTGGCCACCATGGCTCTCAGCATGCTACAGGAATGAGACCACTGTTGCGAGCCAGGCGTTCGAGCTGCATGATGGTCCTGTATGCGCACGTCCAATCCTATTGATTACGGTACCCTCGCAACTTGTAAAGAACATGTCGCCGCTAAGAGTTTCCAAACAGTACGTCGTCCTCCTCAAGATCACACACCTCCTTCGACACAGTTTAATCAGTGCATGCTACATCTTCGACCTTGCTGAGTCGCCACCATGAGAAGTCTGGAGTCCCTTGCTCCCCCTCTGAGTTCATCAACCCCAACCGCGCCTGAAGTAGCTGACATGAGCGCTCCACCCGCTCGCTGTTCGATATAAACGTGGTCTTCCGCAGCATAAAGGAGAAATACCCAAGGCACTAGAACAGCTTGTCCGTAGCGTTTCTCTTCCGCGCGCTCGTTACGTCAGAAATAGTCTTCCTGATCCTTGCACATAGATCGTAGTCTGTTGAAACAGCCTCCTCGCATTCGCAGCGGGATTCGGCGTCCAAAAGCAAGGATGACCAGTTCTCGGTGCCAAGCTCTGCACACACCATTCCAACCGGAGCCATCGCCTCATCGTAGTAGGATCATGTACAGTACTCCTTACGATTGGCAAGAACCACGGTTAGAATCGGCACGACAGCCTCCATACCGTCCGTGGAAAGCTCCAGCGCCCCGCACGGCTCACTGCGACCCGTCCAGTTCAGGACTGGAACGGAACTTGTTAGGTCGAGCTCAGCTGTTTTGAGGTGGCATCATTGCAGAATCTGCATCTCGATGATCATGGTAACACCACTGAACATTCGCTCACTTGCGTCATAAGTTTGTGACTCTCTCATCGTCCTTCTCCGGCACACGGTGTAGCCTGTTGGGTGCCAGGAGAGATCCCGCGAGCCACGCGTAGGCTGTGGATCTCCTGCTTGACATCCTTGACTTCGGCTTGTTGTCGCAGGAACTCGGAAAGTGTTGCCTTCGTTGTTACTCGCACGTTAAGATGCTTTTGATCGGCGTGCAGTACATTCTCCTCGTAGTCGTTCACCCTTGTCTGGAGACCAGAAATCTCTTGCTTCTACGCCTTGACTTTGTTCGTCTGCTCAGCAAGCGTCGTTCGTAGATCTTGTATCTGCTGACGCGAGATTAATCTTGAGCGAGCTATAGCGGAACTCTCAACCGTTGTCCGGACCGGCATGTGCGGAGGTGGAAAACATTACTGTCCCATCCCCGATGCACGCGGAGGACGCATGGTTGCACGATGAGTTTGCTCTCCTCCGCGGCGGACGTATGACCATACAGTGGCGGAAAAGCGGGGCGTGTGGACGCGCGGAGTGGACGCAATTCCGTCCAGACGGTGATGCTGGCTGTGCTCGAGCTGCTGTCAGAGTGAATAGACGAACGACAAGCGGGCATCTGGTTGGCAGCCCGCTCTGGTGGATCTGGCAGCGTTACAGCAGCAGCCTAAGTAGCCAGGTCAGTGGCATCATCGGCTCGTTCATCTCCTAGACCAGACAGAGACGGCGCCAGCACTGTCTGGGGCTGCAAAATCCCCCTGCCCTGCCTGCCAGGTGCCCCTGGGCTGCATTAACCTGGCGGCTCAGTACAGTCACAGCGCTAGGCGGAGGCGGGACATAACCGTCCCGCTATGGCTGCTTCTGGGTGCACTTGCGAGATCTTCGCATTGGAACGGCTCTTCTCGTCGATCTGGCCGGCGGAGCGATCGACGTAGAGATGCGCCACAGGCAGGACAGGACAGACAGAGGCCCGGCGAGAAGAACAAGATTAGAAACTACGTCGCAGTTGTCTTGAACTGAGTAGTACAAGTCCCAATTAGTAGCTACTGCTAGTAGTGAGGCCCCTGTAGAGTCATGTGCAGGCGGAGCGTGCCTGCGGACGTTTGAAGTATCGTAAGCGCTAATAGCAGCACTGGAAGCAAGCGCTGACGGCCTGCGAACGGGCATTCCAGAATGTAACGAAAACCCAGACCTGGGTGGTGTCACGAATGAGAGGGGTTGAGATCTGCACATGTCAAAACATGTGAACAGATGGATGTTGTCTTTCAGGCCACATTTCGCACATGCATCTGGTCATGTGTTTTTGCATGTATTGATAGTAGCTCGTGGCACTAGTGACACCCCCCTACTCGCGTACTGAACAGGTCCTACACGTGTGACATGAAACGAAGAAACAAAGTTATCCTCGAGACGACGCCAGGGAGAGATTGTAAACATGTATTTAAAGACATTGTAAATTGAGTAATATTTAAGATCAGTGGGGCTTCACTAGTGGTAGGGGTTGAGATCTGCGCATGTGAAAATACAGGGGCAGATGTATAATGTTATCCAGATTATATTTTCCACATGCATCTGCTCATGTGTTTTGACCTGTGTACATCTCAGCCCTTCCCACTAATGGCACTCCTGTATTCAGGTGCTGAACAGATCTTACGCGTGTGACACGAAACGTAGAAACAAACTGAACCTCGAGGGAACATCAGAGAGAGGTTGTGAACGTGTCTTTCGTGGCGTTGAAAAATTTGTAATGTTTAAGATTGGTGGGGTGGTACTAGTGACACGGGCTACAATCTACCCATGTGAAAACACATGGCCAGATGGATATTTGCTTTTAGATTAAATTTGGCACATGCATTTTTTCATGTGTTTTCATATGTAGAGCTCATGGCCTCTGTTACTAGTGCCACTCTTCAGCTCTCAATCTTCAATACTTCTCAAGCCTCCTTTCCGAGCTATAGCCGTCCTAAAATCGGCCATTTTTCTAGGCCTCCATTCTTGGGGCTGATTCTAAGTCTTTCTCAGCCGCTATAGTGTAGCCTGCTCGCCGGAAATGGGTTTCAAACTGTAATGTAGTGTTTAAGATGGACTATCCACACGCTATCATGGAAGATCCTACCACGTACTTAGAAGCGATACTGATCCCCGTAGTTTGTGAATAGCTCCTCGCCCTTCAGAATGTCACGCGTCGCACGGATCGTTCCGGTGTTGAGTGAGCGTAGAGCTCTCTGCGAAGATTCTCCTCGATACTCGTACAACTCCACGTTTGTGTCTCGCGCTCTAAAAGTACCTCCGCGCTGCCCCTCCGCGTCCCCCGGGAAGTACCGAGCGTCACTCACGAACCGGACCACACATGATGGTTCCGTCACGATGTACACCTTATGCCTCGCATTCTCACGGGACTCCGCCCACGTTTCCAGAAGAAAGGCTACCCGCTTGAAACGTTCTTTGCCTACCCCTAGAATTCCACCTCCTTGGGTCTTCATCTTCTCCCGCGTGCGCTCACGCAAGTCTGGGTACAGGAGCGTCCCATATAACGGAGCGGCTGTCTCTCCTTTCGCGAATGCGTGGTCGGCAAACACCCCGAGTCCCACGCCTTCGTAGTTCACCATTGACGGGCGTACCACCACACCCCTCGCTATCGCTTCCACCGCCCGTAATGTTAGCGGTTCTTGCGTGTCGATCAGGGCGTGGTACTTTGCGGGCCAGTTGTCCACCGACGCCCGTGAATAGCGGAGTGAAAGCAAGGGATCCTCGATGTAGTTCGCAACAACAGGGATTATGTAGTCCGGTGGATATTGAGAACGGGAACATCCGGCGGGAGCATCCGCAGGGTTGCTCCCCGTCGTGGAAGACGTATTCCGTTTCATGCCGGACAAGTACCTTGTGGCAAGATCCACAACCCGCGGAGAGCGACCAATGCCGCATGCGGTGCTCACAACGCTTTCGAAAATCGTCTTAACCAAGCTCGCTAGAGCTCGACTGACGCATTCGTCCTCCTTGTCGCACCCAAAGAAACGGCGATGTCTCTGAAGCCGCAGGCATGCTTCTACAGACGCGCATGCTCCACTAAACGGTTCCACGAGAAGGTCCCCCGGTGTCAAATACTACAACACCAGATCGCTTACAGGCTTGATGCTGTTCTGCTCTGGTCGAAGCATCTTCGTGCAACTCCCTTCATCTGCTCTTCTGCCGCCCTCTCCGGGCCTCCACCGCCAGATTCCAACCTTATAGTTTGTCCGGGCTACAAACGTTGCTTGCCAAGCAGACAAACAAGGTCAGTACACGGGACTAAGGGATTGCTGGTGTCCAGACAAGCGTCAACGACTACAAGGTGAGGCTATGGCAGGCCGGTCGAGAGCTTCTTTGAGAGGCCAGTGACGACTAAGGTACCACATTCGGAGTTTTTGTGACAGCAAGCCGAATGGAGGGATGTCAAGCAGAAGAACGGGAGCCTACGCGTGGCTGGCGGGATTTCTCCTGGCACCCAGCAGGCCACACCGTGTGTTTGAACTGGGTGTGGTCAGAGTTGCAAGCGTATGACACGAGTGGGGGCAAAGCACATTGCTGTTGCCAAGACCATCGAGAAGTAGATTTTGCAGTGGTGCCACCATGAAAGTGCTGAGCTCAACACAACAAATTCTGCCCTAGTCTGGAACTGGGCTGCTCGCAGTGAGCCGTGCGTGGCTGGGAAGCTTCCCGCGCACGGCCTGGAGGGTTTCGTGCCAATTTCACTGACGTTCACGTCAAATCGTATGGAGTACTATACGCGATTCTACTGCGATGAGGCAACGGCTCTGGTTGGGCTGGTGTGTGCAGAGCTTGGCACCGGGAACCGTTCGTCCTTGTTTTTCGCCGCCAAATACCGCTGCGAGTGCGAGGAAGCTGTATCAACAGACTATGATCAATGTGGAGGGATGATGCAGACAATTTATGTCGTAATGGGCGCGCGAAAGAGAATGCGTAGGGACGAGCTCTTCCAGTGCCTTTGATATTTCTTCTTGATGCCGCGTAAGACCACTTCTGTATCGGAAAGCGAGCAAACGGATCGCTCATCTCAGGTACTTTAAGCGCAGGTGAGATTAATGAGTTGAGAAGGGGAGCAGGGAACTCCAGAATTCTCATGCTGGCGACTTACCAAGCCCGAGGATGTAGCATACGGTGATTCCTCTGCACTGAAGGAGTTGTGTGATCTTGAGGAGGGTGACGTACTGTTCGGAAACTCTCTGTCGAGGCATGTCCCTTACGAGTTTTGAGCGTACCATGCTGAACAGGATAGTACGTCCACGTACGGGTGCACTATGTAACTTGCACACCTAGATGCCTGGCTGGCCACCGTGGTATCCTGCCTGCGGCATGCTGAGGGCAGTGTCGACCAATGCCAACGCACTTACAGCCTGAAGTTTTCCAAGCACCTGTACTTCGCAACCGCGCAGATTCCATGCAGCAGGTGCAGCGTTGTATGTCGCATTCTTTCGCGAGAGATGTTTTGGTATGGTTGTATCGTTCAGAGGGCGTTCTATGAGTCGGGGTATGAGGGGATCGACTATTCTTGTAAAAAAGATGGCGAGGATCTATTAGCAAGCGCCCCTAGAGTAGCTACAGGCTAGGTGAGGGTGGATTCAGAGAAGGAATTTTGTGTCGCGGTACGAAAGACTTGGTTTTTGGACAATATCTCTGATATGGTCGGCGCTAATGTCGATTGTTACGCTGCACGTGCAGACTCAAGCGAGGGACCTGACTTGGAATGGCATTACGGTTTTCGGGGTGCTGAATTCGGCGGACGGTTTCGTCCATGGCAGTTGCCCTTTGCTTGGAGGTGCGGCGGTAGTCTTGCTTGAATTCAGTGTGAGAGGGTTCACAAACACCGGCATCAAGATGTCGTAGGCCTCCAAAGTTGCGGATGTCTTCTGCAAGGTGGGTGAGGAGATGAAACTTGAGGGTCTCGAGCCTTGTCGGGTGGTCGTCCCGATACATGAGGAGCATGAAGACTTTTAGCTTATCGACACGGTCCTCTAGGTACTAAACCTCGGCGGAGCTCCAGTGCATCCCTAATCCCTCTCTCGAGCTGAATATTAGAATGCCTGAGCACTGAGCGCAAATAAATGCGAGGGGCGCGGAGTTTGCTTCATCACAGCGACGGTCTATGATTCCTGCGACAATGAACATGACCGTATCAACAGGCTTGTAGTGTTTGCCCTCCAGCAGGCGGCGCACTCCTTCGTTTGTGTTGAGTCCGTTGACGCGACTGCCTTTGTCGGAGGTGGAGATGTCCACGTGTACGTCGGAAACGTTGAAATCCCTATGAATGGCAGCCAGAACTCTGTTGACTGTGTTCGGGAGAGTTGTGCGGATAGTTCTGAACTGCTTCCGACTGTTGCCAGCGGAAGCTTCCGCTGGGAATAGGACGGGGGGGTCGAGCGTAAGAAATATGCAGGTCTTGATGAGCTTGGAGATGCCGGCGTGGAAGTTGTGCAGCGGCTCGAAACCGAAAATAGAGTGCATATAGAGACGAGACTTGGACGGAAGCACGGGGCATGTTTCCGAAAAGAATGGAAACCTAGGCAGGGGGGAGGTGGCGAGTGTTTGTTGCGCCTCTACAGTGGCAGGTCGTACCTGGGCCGGCCTGCTCACGAATGCATGGGCAACGGCATCGGCCCAGAGCTCGGCCACTTCTCTGCGAAGGTGGCTGGTGGAATGCGTAGTGCGCGATAGGAATGCGGCGGACGAAGTGACGAGATTTGAAATTTCTTCGCACCGGTGGACTAGTTGGCTGGTTTTTGTGCCTGATCGAATGCCGATGTTGTCCTTTTTCTCCGGTTTGTCGCAACAGTATCTAGTGAGGACTGGGTGAAATTTGCAAAGTCGATGGTAGGCATCTGAGTATGTGCAGCCCACGACGGCTTTTTCATATAGAGGCAATAGCAGAGGGTGCAGGGCAGAGTGCAGTATGGGATTCTTGGTGTCTGGTGCCCTAATAGTCGATGAAGGTGGAAGGACGTCAAAGGCTCTGTCGTGGATGGTGAGGAAGAGCTAGACAGTACGAT
>JAUKWC010044810.1:0-10792 GCA_032356245.1 Endocladia muricata | reverse complement strand
CAGCAGGTCCGCCTGCGTCCCCACCGCCTCGCGGATCTTGCGACAGACCGCCTCCGACCGATCCAGCGCTTCGAGGTCGGGCTGCCGCCCGTCATAGACCGTATACGGCCCCGCCGGGTCGAACTTCACCGCCGTGAACCCCTGCGCCACCACCTCCGCCGCCCGCTCCGCCGAAGCATCCGGGTCGGCGTAGAATGTCGCCGCGTCCTCGTGCGGCTCGGGGTAGAGATACGTATAGCTCCGCAACCGCTCTTGCACCCGCCCGCCGAGCAGCTTGTGCACCGGCTTGTCCACCGCCTTGCCGACGATATCCCAGCAGGCCATCTCCAGCCCCGAGATCACGCCCATCATCGACAGGTCGGGCCGGTGCGAGAACCCCGCGCCGTAGCCGCGATGCCACAGCGCCTCGATGTCGAACGGGTCCGCCCCCTCCACGAAGCGCCCGAAGACATCCGCGACCATCGCCTCGATCACCTTCGGCCCGAAGGTCGCGGCGTAGACCTCGCCGTAGCCGACCACCCCGCAGGCGGTCGTCAGCTTGACGAACACGAAGTACCGGCCCCCGAAGCCCGGCGGCGGGTTTCCGACGACAAAGGTGTCGAGCGAGGCGATCTTCATGGCGATTCTCCGAATGGCACGGGTGCAGCGCGAAACTGGCACGACTCTGGCATGTATCCGGTACGTGAAGGCCCCCGGACAGGCGTTTCGATGAACTCGTGCGAATTTATCGACAATTTGCTTCGAATTTACAGTGAACAATCGACGGGAAAGTCTTGTCTTCACGTGGAACTTACGACTACGCGATACAGTATGAGGTATTCCAGCCTCTTCGAAGACGAGGGGACGGTTTTATGAAGGAACGGACTCTTCCGCAGAGTATTGACCCGGAAGCGATCCCCGCAGGCGGAGCCACCACGATGACCCACACCCGTTTCCTCTGCGAGCAGTTCGACCCTGCCGTCGCGTCACTCTGGGTCGCCGACTGCGCCACCCTCTCGGGCTGGACCGACGACGAGGCCGAGCGCCTCGCCGCCTGCGTCGCCGAGAGCGCGCAGGCCGTCGCCGAACGGGCCTACTGCCTGCGCGACACGGGTCCGGTGTTCCTGAAACTCGATTTCGACAGCCATAACGCGACTCTCGAAATGCACCACGAGGGCGCGCTGGGCGACAAGCCTTGCGATTGCCCGGCATCGAAGATCGCGAGCGAGCGGGTGTCGACCAACTCGACCGACATGCAGCTGCGCACCCATCGCCTGACCATCGCCCGCAACTGACATCTTGCGCCGGGCGCGGCGGGGGTGACCTTCACACCCCCTCCAGCGTCTCGGCGATCAGATGATCGACGACGGCACGCAGCGCTTCCTCGTGGCTCGCGCCGCCTTTCCTCGCCTTGGCGAAGGCCTTGCGCTGGCGCCCGGCGCTCGTGCCGCCCGCCGCGATGACGCGGGCATGTTCGACCTGCCGGACGCAGTCCAGACGCTCGGCATCGGGCATGAGCAGGGCGATCAGTTCCTCGACCAGATCGCCGAAATCGGTCATCTGCCCCTGCCCCAGATCCAGCAACGACTGCGTGACGCCGTAGCGCTGTGCCCGCCAGCGGTTCTCGCTGATCAGCGTATCCGGATAGACCCGCCACGTCCGGTTGCCCATCCGCAGGCGCAGCAGGAACGACAGGATGCACTGGTAGAGCGCCGCGATGCAGGCCGCATCGTCGAGCCGCGTGCACACATCCGCGATCCGCATCTCCAGCGTCGGATATTTCGACGACGGGCGCGCATCCCACCAGATCTTCGACCCGTCCTCCAGACACCCGGCATCGACCAATGTATCGACCAGCCGGATATACTCGGCATAGGACGGCACGGCATCGGGCAGGCCGGTCCGGGGCAGCGCGTCCATCACCGTCAGGCGATAGCTGGCCAGCCCCGTATCCTCCCCCTCCCAGAACGGCGAGGAGCACGACAGCGCCAGCAGGTGCGGCAGGAAATAGCCGACCTGATTCATCAGGTCGATGCGCAGGTCGTCATCCTCGATGGCCGCGTGGACGTGGCACCCGGAAATCAGCATCCGCCGCGCGTTCTGGGCCAGATCGTCCTGCAACCCCTCGTACCGGTCCTTCTTGGTGCGCATCTGGTCGCGCCATTTCGCGAACGGGTGCGTCGAGGCGGCGATGATCGCGTAGCCGTACCCGTCCGCCACGTCCGACACCGCCCGGCGCAGGCGGGCCAGTTCCCCGCGCGCCTCCCCGGCGGTCTGAACGGGGGCCGATCCGACCTCGACCTGGCATTGCAGGAACTCGCGCGTCACCTGCCCGCCCAGCGCCTCGGCCATGGCGTCGTGCAGGCCGTCGGCGGGGGCGGCGACGAGGTCGCGGGTCGCGCGGTCGACGAGGAGATACTCCTCCTCGACCCCGATGGTCAGGCTCGGGGCGTTCATGCGCATCTCTCCTCGTTGCAGGACAAAACGGAGCGTACCGGGATCGGGACCGATATCGTCGATGATGATATGGCGCGCGAAGCCGAAAACCATGCGAATCCATACCTTCCGGAGCATTGAAAGCATTGGAAACCGCTTTAGGGGAATTCAGCGGTGTCACAAGACGCAGTTTAAAGCTATTTACGGCATTAGACGGATGACGGCCCGACGGCCGCGCACCGAAAATGACAATCAACCGGATCGGTTCGTATATACATGAGCACAATCGGCATCATACTCGCGGGCGGCATGGCCCGGCGGATGGGGGGGCAGGACAAGGCGCTTCTTCCCTTCAAGAACGAGAAACTGCTCACCCGTGCCATCGGGCGGCTGCTGATGCAGGTCGTCGGCGTGGCGCTCAGCTCCAATTCCGACCCCGAGACGCTGACCGGATACGGCGTGCCCGTGATCGCGGATGCCGATGACGAGCGCGCGGGGCCGCTGGCCGGGGTGCTGGCCGGGATGGTCTATGCCGAAGGGGTCGGCGCGACGCATATCGTGACGGTGGCGGTGGATACGCCGTTCTTCCCGCTCGATCTGGTGTCGAAACTGACCCGCGCGGCGGAGGAGGCGGAGATGCCGCTCGCCTGTGCCGCGACGGACGACCGGACGCACCCGACCTTCGGCCTCTGGCCCGTCTCCCTGCGCGCCGATCTCGAAGAGGCGCTGGCGGGGGGCACCCGCAAGGTCGACGAATGGACGGCGAAGCACGGTTGCGCCGTGGCGTCGTGGAAGGGCACCCCCTCGGACCCGTTCTTCAACGTGAACACGCCCGAAGACCTCGAAGAGGCGGAGCGCCTCGCTTCGTGAAGCTCTACGGCGTCACCGGCTGGAAGAACAACGGCAAGACCACGCTGGTCGAGCGGCTGGTGGCGGAAATCTCGGCGCGCGGGCAGGTCGTCTCGACGATCAAGCACGCGCATGAGGGGTTCGACCTCGACAGGCCGGGCAAGGACAGCTGGCGGCACCGCGAGGCGGGCGCGCGTCAGGTGATGGTGGCGGGCGGTTCGCGCTGGGCGCTGATGCATGAGCTGCGCGGCGCGGACGAACCGGCGCTGGCGGAACTGGTGGCGCGGCTCGACCCCGTCGATCTGGTCATCGTCGAGGGCTACAAGCGCGATGCCCACCGCAAGATCGAGGTGCGGCGCGCGGCGGTGGCGGGCGACCTGATCGCGGCGGACGATCCGTCGGTGCGGGCGCTGGCGACGGATGCGCGGGTGGACGGGTTCGACCGTCCGCAATTCGATCTGGACGATATTTCCGGCATTGCCGATTTCATCCTCGCGGATGCCCTCCCTTGGTCCTGATACGGGGGAAAAATAGCGGGGGCCTGACGCCATGGCATTGAAGAACGACTGCTTCGCCCTCCCCGCCGGGGTCGTCTGGACGCCGGTGAACGAGGCGCTGGCCGATCTGCGCGGGCGTCTCTCGCCCGTGGCGGGGGTGGAGAGCGTGGCGCTGGGCGCGGCGCAGGGGCGGGTTCTGGCGCGGGGCGTGACGGCGGGTATTTCGCTGCCCCCCGCCGATAATTCCGCCGTCGACGGCTACGCCGTGGCCAACGCATCGCTGACGTCCGGGGGCGAGCAACGGCTGGTATTGCGCGAGGGCCGGGCGGCGGCGGGCGCGCCTTTCGACGGGACGGTCGCGGCGGGCGAGGCGGTGCGCATCCTGACCGGGGCCGTGATGCCGGACGGCACCGATTCGGTCGTCATGGACGAGGATGTCGAGGCGGAGGACGGCACGGTCCGCTTCGGGTCGGGCCTCAAGGCCGGGGCCAACCGACGACGGGCGGGCGAGGATATCGCCGCCGGGGATACCGCCCTCGCCGCCGGAGACCGGCTCGGCCCGGCGCAGATGGCGCGGCTCGCCTCCCTCGGGGTCGCGCGGGTCGAGGCGTTCGCGCCGCTGCGGGTGGCGATCCTCTCGACGGGCGACGAACTGGCGGAGCCGGGCGAGGCGCTGGCACCGGGACACATCTACGACGCCAACCGGGCCATGCTGCTGGCCCTCGCCCGGTCGCAAGGGGTCGTGGCGCTCGACCATGGCCGCATCCCCGACCGGCCCGACGCCATTCGCAAGGCCCTGACCGACGCCGCACGCGGGGCCGATGCCGTGATCGTGTCGGGCGGCGCATCGGGGGGCGACGAGGACCACGTCTCGCGCGAATTATCCGGCATGGGGGCGATGGCGCTGTGGCGGATCGCGATGAAGCCGGGGCGTCCGCTGGCGCTGGCGCAGATCGACGGGGTGCCCGTCTTCGGCCTGCCCGGCAACCCGGTCGCCGCCTTCGTCTGCTTCGCGATCTTCGCGCGCCCGGCCCTGTTGCGCCTATCCGGGGCGGCGTGGCCGGAGCCGGTCGGCCATCCGCTCGTCGCCCGCTTCTCGGCCCGCAAGAAGGCGGGGCGGACCGAATTCCTGCGCGGGCGGGCCGACGGTGCGGGCGGGGTGGAGAAATTCCGCTCCGACGGGTCGGGGCTGATCGGCGGGCTGGTCTGGTCCGACGGGTTGATCGCGCTGGAACACGACCGGGGCGCGGTGGAGGCGGGAGAAACCGTGCGGTTCCTCCCCTATGCCGGGTTCGGGTTCACCTGAAAGGTTTACCTGAAAGGCTCCCCCGGAGTCAGACCGACAACCGCCCCGCCGCTTCCGCGATCATCAGATACGCGCGGCCCGTACGGGTGTTCGACAGATCGACGATCAGCTTCTTCTCCTCGGTCTCTTCCATCAGGCGACGGCCCATATCCTCGTAACGATCCATGAACTTCGCGCAGAGATGCTCGAAGCCCTTGTCGTTCTTGAGCTTGGCGCGGATGCGGCTCTGCTCGACCGGGGCGTCGACCCCGTCGATCGCCTCGCCGCCCGACCCGTCCAGATGCCCCTGCCACACCGTCACCGGCACGAGGCGGGGGGTGAAATCCTCCATGTAGAGGTCGATATCGGCCAACGATGCCAGCGTATCCTCGGCGCATTGCAGCAGGGAAGCGGCTTCGGGGTCGGTCAGCACGTCGTAGAGGGCGTCGAGCGTCTCGACATCCTCCTCGCTCTCGGGGAAGTTGGCGGCGCGGGTGAATTTCCGCCAGTCGATGGTGTGGCGACGTTCCAGCCGGAACGGTTCGTCCTCGTCCCCGGCGACCGCACCGGGTTCGACCGTCTCGACGTCAGCCGCTTCGATATCGACGTCCCCGGCATCGGGTTCCCCGTCGAACGGCGCGCGCATGGCGGCCCCGGCGGCGGTCGCGGTATCGGTCACGCCTTCGACTGCGCCGGCGGCCTTGGCGGCGATCGCGCCCCCGGCAGCGCCCAGCGCAGCACCGGCCCCCATGCCCATGCCCGCCGAGATGCGCAGGTCGGCATCGGCGTCGATCCGCTCGTCGACCAGAGTATCGAACGGGTCGAGCGATTCGGCGGCCACCTCGGTGGCGAGCGACGTGGTGCGGCGATCCTTGTCCGACATCACGGGCCGGTCCCAGCGGGCATTTGCCTTCGCTTCGGCGAGGCGGGCGCGCAGGTCGGTGACGCCCTCGGCCACGCCCTCCTCGGCATCCCGCGCGACATCGACGGCGTCGCGGTTTTCTCCCAGGGCCAGATCCCCGGGGGCCAAACCCCCGACATCCAGACCTTCAGGGACCAGATCCCCGGTGGACAACTCCTCCCGCGCAAAGGTCGGCGCGTCGGTCAGCAGGTCGGCGGCATCGCTGTTCGCGGCGGCTTCCACCCGCGCCTCGTCGAGCGCGAAATCGGTCACGTCGCTGGCGAGCGGCTCGGGCGCGGAAGGAGAGGCGGGCGCGGCGGGTGCCTCCTCCCCGGAGCGCAGGCCCATCGCAAGCCCCGTCGCGCCGACGGCCCCCACGGCCCCGAGCATCGCCGGGGCCACGGAAACCCGTTCGTCGTTTCCGGAATTCCTCCCGAGCCCCCCAAGACCCCCGGTATTGCCCGATACCCGCTCCAGCGCCTCGCGCTCGGTGCGCAGGGTCGTGGCGATGGTCTTGGCGCGCTTCTCGGCGCGTTCGGCCACGTCGTCGATATTGCGCGCCTGGGTCGACAGCGCCTCCTCGATGGCGCGCATCTGAGAGTGCAGCGCGCTGATGGCATGGGTCGCGCGCTCGACTTCGCGGCGCAGGTGGCGCGGCGTCTCGTCGGTCACCTCGCCGCTGCCGGACAGCGCGAGCGGACGCCCGCCCGCCTCGGCGGCCTGCGCCACCTGCGTCAGGCGCATCGCGACATTGGCCAGATCCTGCGACTGGCGCTTGAGTTCTCCGGTGCGGCGCATCAGCCACGCGATGACCCAGATCAGCAGCAGCGGCCCGAGGATGGCGGCGGCGATCAGCATCCAGTCATCCGTCCCGATGCGCGTGCCGACGATGTCGAGCGCGTCGCCCGGATTGTCGGGCAGCGAATAGCGCGACCAGCAGAACGCCCCGACGGCGGCGATCCACACCACCGACGCCACCGCCGCGATCAGGAACGGCCCCGCCCCGCCTCCGCCGGACCGGCGCACGGGCCGGGGCCGCGCCTGACGTTCGGCGCGCACCTCCTCCTCGGGCCGGTCGAACAGGTCGTCGAGCGGATCGGCATCGGCGGACAGGGCGAGCGATTCCTTGCGCGAGGCACTCTGGGTCATGGTCAGGCGTTCCCGGTTCTACGGTCATTGTCGTCGTATGCCCTACAGTAACGGGACCGACCGTGAAACGGTAGAGAAAAGCGGCGCGAGTGGATCGGGATAAAGGCGCGCGACGAAAGGCTTACGGTGCATTTCTTATACGGCGTCACCCGAATCGGTCCTTTTCGCCCGGGTTCACTCGGGCGGGGGCAGCACCGGCAGGGCCGTATCGTTCCGGATCTCCTCCATCGACATGAGCGACGTGACGTTGAAGATGTCCACGTCGTCGATCAGCCGCCGGTAGAACGCGTCGAAGGCCCGGGCATCGGGCACGCGCACCTGCAGGATGTAGTCGATATCCCCCGCGAGGCGATGGGCGGCGCGGATCTCGGGGTGCTTGTTGATGGCGGTGACGAAGCTTTCGAGCCAGTCGGCGCTGTGCCGCGACGTCCGCACGAGGACGAAGAAACACGCGTCCAGCCCCACGGCACCGGGCGAGACGATGGCGACCTGCCGCTCGATCACGCCCGACTCGCGCATGCGCCGGATACGGTTCCACACGGGCGTCTTGGACGAGCCGACACGCCGCGCGATTTCCTCCAGCGGTGTCGTCGCGTCGATCTGCAATTCGTGAAGGATTCGCCTGTCGAGCAAGTCGACGCCGGGCCTTGGCATGGTCTTCTCCTGTCGTCCGCATACGCCATCCGTGCACCGCTTCCGACCGAACCGGTTTTAGCGTTGCCTCGGTGCGGGCGATCCGGTAACGGCTTGTGGTAGCGGCTGTTTCGTCCGGTGGCATGGACTATGGGCCGTCTGCTCTGGTAGGATGCTTGAGACGACGACTAAAGGCAATCCGCACGCGCCGCGGAATTCGCGCCTGTCGGGTTTGGAAACGGCGGTTGAGTCCTGTAATGAATGTATCACGCGTAGTTCTCTCGTCGCTCGCCGTTCTCGCCACCGCATGGGCGGTCCCGCCCTCGGCCCGGGCGCAGGACAGCGCGCAGACCTACCAGAATCCGCCCCTGCGCGGTCAGTACGGCGGTGTCGGCCTGCTCAAGACGCGCACGGCGCGCATGGCCCCCGACTCCACGCTCAGTACCGGCATCGCGTGGAACCGGCAGCAGCAGCGCTATTCGCTGACCTTCCAGGCCGCCCCGTGGCTGGAGACGACCTTCAGCTATTCGGGGTTCGACACCTCGCCGACGACGGACACGTTCGACCGCCAGTTCGATGTCAAGATCCGCCTCTGGGAAGAAAGCCTCTACATCCCCGAAATCGCCGTCGGTCTGCAGGATTTTCTCGGAACGGGCCTCTTCTCGGGCGAGTACATCGTGGCGAGCAAGCGGGTCGGTCCGCTCGACCTGTCGCTCGGCGTGGGCTGGGGCCGCCTGTCGGCCCGGTCGGTCGCCTCGAACCCCCTCGCGCAACTGAGCGACAGGTTCGAGACCCGCGAGGCGTTCACCGACACGGACGGTCAGGGCGGCGAGGTCAGCTTCAACCAGTTCCTGCGCGGCGAGGATATCGGCATCTTCGGCGGCATCGCCTACGACACGCCCATCGACGGCCTGCGCGCCATCGTCGAATACGACAGCGACCGGAACGACGGGGTCGAGGGCATCGACGACAATCCGTTCAACTTCGGCCTCGTCTACGACGTCACCCCCGGCATCCAGCTCGGCGCGTCCTATCTGGCGCAGGACGAGGTCGCGCTGACGGCCGCGTTCTCGACCGTGACGAAGGAAGCGGCGCGCGACGAGCCGACCGGCACCACCCCGCCCTCCTTCTACGTGCGCGAGGCGCGCAGCGATGCCGATGGCGGGGGCGACATGCTCGTGGCTCCGGTCCAGCCGCTCGTCTTCACCCCCGCCTCCCGTGCCGACCTGCCGACCGTATTGTCCGGCGCGCTCGCGGCGGAGGGCCTGACGCTGGAGCGCCTGCGGATGGGCGGAAGCGCCCTGCGCATGGTGATCACGAACAACCGCTACCGCGCCGTGCCCAAGGCGGTGGGACGCGCGGTCCGCATCCTGTCGCGCTACGCCCCCGCCGATATCGGGACGTTCCAGATCGCGATCGACCGGCGCGGCATCGAGACCGCCGAGTTCTTCTTCGACCGCGCCGAGCTTGAGACATCGGCATCCGAAGTCGGCTATTCCGTCGCGCCTCCCCTGCTCGCCCGGACCTACATCACGCCGGGGAGCCGCCCCGTTCCGGGAGAGGAGATCGTCTTCTCGACCTATCCGGACGTCGATTACAGCTTCGGCCCCGATCTCCGTCTCCAGACGTTCGACCCGGACGATCCCCTGCGCGCGCAGATCGAACTGCAACTGAAAGGGAGCGTCGAAGTCACGCGCGGCCTGCACCTGTCGGCATCCCTCGCGACGGAACTGCTCGGGAACTTCGGGGATAACAGCCGCGAGTCGGATTCGGTCCTGCCCCGCGTGCGCACCGATTTCTCGCGCTACAACGACGAAACCACGATCGGCCTGTACCAGCTGACCGGCGAATACCTGTTCAGCCCCCGGCCCAACGTCTACGCCAAGCTGACGGGCGGCCTGCTCGAACAGGTGTTTGGCGGTGTGGGGGGCGAGTTGCTCTGGCGACCCCCCAACTCCCGGCTGTCCTGGGGGGTCGAGGCGTTCTACGTCAAGCAGCGCGACTTCGATACGCTGTTCTCCTTCCGTGACTACGACGTCGTGACGGGTCATGCGAGCGTCTACTGGGATACGCCCTATAACGACTGGAACGTCGCGGTCCATGCGGGCCGATACCTCGCGGGCGATCTCGGGGCGACGCTCGAACTCAAGCGCCGCTTCCCGAACGGGTGGGAGGTCGGTGCCTTCGCGACGCTGACCGACGTGCCGTTCGACGATTTCGGCGAGGGTAGCTTCGACAAGGGGCTGACCCTGAGCATTCCCCTTGACTGGGGCCTGCTCAGAGATACGAAATCGACGGGTGGAATCACCCTGCGTCCCGTACAGCGCGACGGCGGACAGCGTCTGAGGGTGCCGTCGCGGCTGTTCTCGCTGACCCAGCCGGGCGGGCGGGGCGAGGTCGCCGCACAATGGTCGACATTCGCGCATTGATGATGCCACCGCCCCCTGATCGGAGAAGCACGATGCACGCATTCAAAAGGTGGACGCGCCACGCCGCCCTCGCCGCCCTCGCGGTCACGGTTCTCGCCGGTTGCGAGAACGGCCGGTTCAAGTCGAACCCCGTCCTCGACTACGGGCTGGATCTCGCCGGCCTCGGCAAGGAAAAGGCGGCTCCGGCGGCACAGGAGGCCGTGGCATCGGTCGGTGCGCCCCTGATCGTGGGGTACAACGATATCCGCGTCGCCCTGCCAAGCGTAGGCAACCGGGGAGAGAGCCGCTACTTCGTGGCCCCCGACGGGGTCGAGATCGCCATGAATAACGGTATGGTCACCCGCGTGATCGGTCTGGGCATCGACCTGCAGGGCATGTTCCTCGCCGCCGACAGCCCCTATCTCGGCGACATGATCGCGGCGGCGCGCGACGGCGCGACGAGCGAGCGGGTCGCCGACTACTATCGCAAGGGGGAAATCGAGCACGATACCTATCGTTGCCTTCTTTCCTATGCGCCCGGTGCGGGGAATAAAGGAATTATCATCGAACAATGCCTCCGATTCTTCGGAAGTTCAGGTTTCCAGAATACATACTGGACCGAGAACGACCGGATCGTGTGCAGTATCCAGTGGTT
>JAUKWC010044799.1:0-10797 GCA_032356245.1 Endocladia muricata | reverse complement strand
AGAAGGAGCAAGGTGGAGCAGAGGTAGGGCGTTTGTTGGTAAGGGGGCCAGGTGTGTTTGGAGAGTATTGGCGCAGGCCGGCGGCGACGAGGGAGGCGTTTGGAGAGGGGGGTTGGTTTGATACGGGCGATGTGGTGGAGGTAGTGAAGGAGGGAGGTGGGTTTCGGATGTTGGGAAGGGCTAGTGTGGATATAATTAAGACTGGGGGGTATAAAGTGTCGGCGATTGAAGTGGAGGAGGTATTGAGGGAGTGTGAGGGGGTAGTGGATAGTTGTGTTGTGGGGGTGGAAGATGAGGTTCTGGGGGAGAGGGTTGTGGCGGCGGTGGTAGTGCAAAGGAGTGGGCACGAGGAGGCGCTGAAGAGGGCGAGACGGGTGGCGACAGAGCAGTTACCGCGATATAAAGTGCCGCGAGAATTTTGCGTGGTGGAGGAGCTTCCGAGGAATGCTGTGGGAAAGGTGCAGAAAAAGGTGCTGAAAGCGCTGTTAGGGAGGAGGGCAGGAGATGACCAAGTTGCGATAAAAAGTAAAGTGCCGTCGCGATAGGCTAACAGCTGCGTGTGTTGACGAACGTATTGACAGCGCGTAGGAGATTACGGAATGGAAACGCGATGAGCCTAGCGTAATGTATCTACAGAACAAACTGCAGCTTATCGTCAGGAATTTTGTTATGCTTCGTCGAAACAGAATGCAGGTCAAGAGATGATGCACTGCCCGACGTTATTCATTGAGACGCGGTACTTGGCTGAAGAACAACCAATACCCGGCTAGGCAAAAAACGAACGAACCCTACCACAGTGTCGGTAGGATGCAATTCTAAACATACATCACCCGACAGCCTGACTTCTTAATAGTAGCTGAAAGGTGATAGCTCACACCACGCAGAGACCTTTGGAGCCAGTGAAAATGACTGCGACTCCATCTCTACATGGCAAGTTTGCTTAGGTCTACTTGGAATTCGCTGCGACCAAAGTTGCTGACAGATCAGGTTTTGTGTGCAAATTACCATGCTTGTTGGCATTTTTTTCTGCGTAGATATGCTCCAACACACTTAACAGTCTAGTACTGACCGCGGATGCAGTGCAAAGTGTTCGCAAAGAAGTCAACATTATTCCAGCGGCTCTGTTCTCCGCAAGAGGTTTCGTCTTGAAAGACTCGTCACAGCAGTACCCCGTGTCAACTTCGAACTTCTTCTATAAACACAAAGAAACAACAACGAACGGACCAACAAACCAGACCAACGGTGTGCAGTTATCTCAGAAGATAGACGTGCTTGCAACATCCAGGTGACGAGTCAAAAGCCGCGTTCACCAGAGAGAATTTCTCGTCTCAATAGTACAAGGTCGAAAGCACTACCATTCTTTGCTTTTGTCGCCATGCTCTGGGCGAAGTTTTCTTCTCTTTGCTTTATGTTACTGCTAGTCGCTTCAACGACTGCTGCCCCGCCAGCAAGACGGAAAAACCTGACAAAAGTGGATTTACAACAGACAGATAAGGATGTCACGGATAAGCTCAATCAGCTGCATAAAGTAATCGACTCTTTACAGCAAACTGTGAAAGGTCTGAATGAGGGTTACGATCAACATGCGAGAGCAAATTCAGAAAAGATGAGGAAAAGGTTCGAAAAGCTCAGTAGCGTGATTTCCAAGCTAGGTGTGCAAAAAACAGAGCTTTACATCCAAAACAAGAAACTGCGACAAGAGAAAACTGCGTTGGTCGATAAGATCACCAAATTGGAAGAGAACCTGAAGCAAGCAGCTGAGGCAGCGAAGAATGCAGGAGCAGAAGCGTGGCTCAGGAACACTGCTGCTGATCTCAAAGCGTTCCTCGCAGATAGTGGTTTAGAACACTTTGCAAGCCCGCAATTTTCACCTCTTGTTGCAGGGATCGTTTCTAATGGCGTCGTTATTCTTCCTCTCGCGATCACTTCTATGTTCTTGCTTCGCTACGTGAAACAGTTGACTATCTTGCGCGTTGTCATGGCATTCAATCTCTTCGACCTTGGTTTTGCGGTCGCGGTCGTTTGCAGCGCCGTGTTACTTCTGGGAGATGCTTTTGAAGGACTGAGACATATCAGCGAGGTGAACTTTATATTCATACAGATTGTGCTCGCCACAATTTTCTTCATGACATGTGGGTGTCTTGGTGTAGCAGTCATCCAAAACAGGAGGAACAAGGCATGGCGGTCTGCCCTGGCAGAGATAATTCTTCGGTGCGTTGTGGCTTGGGACTACTTCAAAAGGGTCTGGTCTCCCGTCATTGATAGAGAAGATGTACCGATTGCCTTGCCAGTAGTGAGTTACTGTGTATACTTTTGTGCGTCACTAGCGGCTCTGAAGCTCACTGCGATGGCCAACAGCCAATCCGTTACTGCTCATCGTAGAGCACTAGAACTAGATCCAGAATCCGATTCCCTGAATACAGTGGTAAGCGTGCGGGGGGACTGAATAGGAGTAAAGACGCTCAGCGAATATGGAACGAGTTTGCGTGTGTTTGGGTCGAAACTTTGGTCCCATTCCGTCAGCAATTGACCCATTGGGAGTGAACTTGTAGCAGAGCAGTGCACATTGGCGTACACAGCTGATTATTTCAGGACGGAAACAGTCTCCCCTGCAGCTGCTAGGCATCGCCGTGACGAGGTGTCCATGCAGAATATACCTACGAAGGACACCTATGCAGGACTTCGCAATGGATGTCCGAATCCGGGCAATATTAGTTGGGCGTAGCACAGCGTCAAAATTTTGCTTGTTATAATTTGCATAATGGCGTGGCGGGTCATTAAACTTGCGGGATCAGTAGGCATGTGGGATCACAATGATCACATGATCGCCCATGAGATTTGGCCTATCTCTGCATTGCCGCTACTAGTAAAAAATGGCCTCATCTAGCTCTCTGTTCGTTGCACCTTTCTCTCCTGCTCTGAATATATGCACCAGGTCGCGCTCAAGCAATCATTGTGATCGTTTGGAAAAGCCATCATCGCCAAAGCATCTCTGTATTTACGCCGCAGCAACACCTCCGCGTCGTGCAGCTGCTTTGTCTGCACTTGCAACTACAAGCATCATCACAGCCGCGACAGGTGGAGCGGCGTTGGCTGGATGGAGCGTTCTGTTTGGCGCCCTAGGCTTTGCTACAGAGGCGCCCGTAGCGCTGATGGGGCTGGCGGCCTTTATATGCGGAGGTGTCGCAGACCTGCTGGCATTGGATTTTCGGGGCGTCGGGCTGGACACAAGCCTACTTCCTTTCGTTGTGTTTGCGATTGGTGGGAGCGCGGCAACCATAGTGGAGTTCGTGGGAAGTCCGGAGGAACGCGCGGTGCTTGATGCTGCCGATAAGGCGCGCGAGGAGATGGAACCACCTAAAGGGACCAAGTATTTGTGGAAAGCGCTGAGGGAATGGGATCGACAGTTCGGCCAGATAGAAGGAAAAGACAAATAGGATTCGAGTTGCGATACAGGACTGTGAAAGTTCTCGGCCAAGATGCCATTGTAATGTGCGACCCATTCTTCACTATTCTACACAACAAGAAATTGTACAGTCACGTCAATCCCTTCTTCCGCCATCAGTTCACACTGTACATGATAATGCCGCGAATGTTCTGTCCAGAGTGCATGTCATCAAAGGCGTCATTGATGGTGTCAAGAGGATAGGTTTTGGAGACAAACTCATCAATCTTGATCTTGCCATCCATGTATTCGTCTACAAGTGATGGCAGCTGAGAGCGGCTCTTGTATCCTCCAAACGCCGACCCCCTCCACACTCGCCCCGTCACAAGTTGGAATGGTCTCGTGCGTAATTCCTCTCCCGCTCCGGCCACGCCAATGACGCAGCTCTCACCCCACCCCTGTCAGCCGGTAGTTAGTCGCAGCACACAGTGGAGATAGAATTAGATTAGTCGTCTATACAGTTCAAATAGCAGCAACGCGTCCTCGTAAACATCGTGGAGCTCTACAAACCTTGTGGCAAGCTTCCAGAGCCGCGCGCATTGTGTCTACTTTGCCAATACATTCAAAAGTGTAGTCGAATCCGCCGTCCGTCATGTCGACAAGCACTTGCTGAATCGGCTTCGAGTGGTCCTTCGGATTGATACATTGCGTTGCCCCCATCGATTTTGCAATATCAAATTTGTTTGGGTTGATATCGATGGCATAGATCTCCTTTGCCCCCACAAGTTTCGCCCCCTGAATCGCACTCAGCCCCACCCCCCCAAGGCCAAACACAGCGACAGTAGATCCCTCTTCCACCTTGCTCGTGATACGCACGGCCCCAATCCCTGTAGTGATTCCGCACGCCAGTAAACAAACCTTATCCAACGACGCATCCTCTCGAATTTTCACCACCGAAATATCCGCCACAACTGTATACTCCGCAAACGTGGATGTGCCCATGTAGTGATACAGCTCCTTCCCCTGGCACGTGAGGCGCGATGTCCCGTCCGGCATCTTGCCCTGCCCCTGAGTGGAGCGTATTTTTGAGCACAGATTCGTCTTGCCCGACGTGCAAAACTTGCACTCACCGCACTCTGGGATGTATGCCATGATCACGTGGTCACCAGGCTTGACGTATGTGACGCCCTCCCCGATCGATTCCACGACACCGCTACCCTCATGCCCCAATACCGAAGGGAACAAGCCCTCGGAATCACAGCCGCTCAGCGTGTAGGCGTCTGTATGGCACACGCCTGTCGCAAAAACGCGCACACGTACCTCGTGTGCCCTCGGCGGAGCCACCTCGATTTCCTCGATAGAGAGCGGCTTTTCGGCCGCCCAGGCTACCGCTGCACGGCACGTGATAGTATCGGAAACCATGCCGGAAGAGGAAAACAGTACAGCGGTTTAATTACGGTTTACTTGATATCGGGTGAAGGATGCAGATGATGATGTGCGGAGGACGACAGAAGTCGACTGGTGGACAAAAATGAGAGATGGGGGCCGGGGTGGGGGAGGGGGGGGTGGGAATCGGACCCAATAAAATCGAATGCTTCTCAGATATAGCGAGATGCGGAGTTCAATAATCATAGCAGGCAAACGAAAATTGCAGCAACACCCGAAATCCGCGATCCTCTCTTTTCGACAGATTGTAAGACGAAAGCGTCACTGCGTACCATGCCTTCGACGCTTCCAGAACACAGAACACGCTTGCGGTAGACGTTCCGGAAATCATGGCACAGAAATGTGTCATTGGAGATAGGAGATTTAAACCGGGAGCAGGCTAAAGGTATACTGCAAGTGGGGCTCGCATTGTCTCCACGACAAGTCAACGTTGATAACTGCGATTCTGGATCGGAATGGTGATACTGCGAACGCAGTAATTTTATAGATCTCGATCTTCTCCTTCTTTACGTAAAGTCGAGGAAACCACTGCCGTCGGAGAAATAGTGTTTACAGTTCACTCGTAGATGGAAGCCTAAAATGACCTACACGTAATTGCGGCAAGAGAAAACGGAGCCTGAAACTACACCGCCCACCCTGCTGTCGGTCTATGCGGCACTCGGGCAGAACAGTGATTCGATGGGGAGAATTCGCAGGTACCTGTGTTCTAGTGCCAAGCATATTTTCAGACTAGTGATCGCGGTAAATAAAGACAAAAAGAACTGGGTCTTCGGCCCAAGTCACTGCTTCACCTTGAGGGAGCGTGTGAACTCTCAACTTTTTCAGTTGGGTTGGAAAAAAGTCGTTTGATGAGGTTAAGCACACCCACACACAAACGCTGGATTTCTAGTATGGACAATGCCCAGGAGCTTCCCCTATGGCCAGAGAGAAGTGTTACAAAGGATCTGAAAAACTTTATGTCTCACGGAGGTAGCTCCTGCAGTCGTCAACTTGCTTAGCTGGCTTTGTCATGCCCTAACTACGTGCATTGTGGAAAGCCCGCGACAAGTCGTTTACGCTTTCTTGACTATTGTAGATATGAGTATGCGAAGAACCGCTACTGCTATTGGTCTCTTTGAGGCTTGTGAGTTGGCTGGAACAGTACAATTCTGATAAACTGCTTGCATGCTCACTTTGCTCGTCAAAAGAAATACCGATGTCCATGACAGTGACCTCAGTAGAAGCAAGCCAAGCTGGTCTGATTATGCACCCTTTTGTTTTCAACACGAGAAGATGGAGATGACGTGCAAGGCCAAGCTGGCATAAAGCACGCTGTGCGACCGTGATGGCGGCGGAATTCGAATGAAGATCGATGTGCAGGTGGAGATCTGAGATTGGCGGGATTAGAACGGTATGTGAAGCGGCGGAATCTCGTCGGCAGCAATTTGCATCATGTACCACAAATTCTCACTTTTCAGGTCCCTGGCTCTTCGACCCCCCAATACTCCTCCCTCCTCATCGTTCCGCCTCTCCTACCCATCCCATACACCGTTTCATCTCCCTCTCCCCCTCCCTCTCCTTTTCTCTCCCCCATTCCGTCACCCCGTCGCCCTGCCCCCGTCAAGCATCCATCCAGGCGCCCGCTTAGCTTCAGCATTCAACCCTCCCTTTGTGGCTGCCCACCTTTTCTCTGCGCAAGCCGGCACCATTCACCTTTACCTCGCTCAAAACGCTTCAACCTCGGGAATGGCTTTCCTTGCCCCACTCCCGTTACGCCTGCACCATCAGCAACGCCCCAGCCCTTCCTCTTCCCCCCCTTCCCCGTTCTCCCACCCTGCCCGCACGCACCCTAAACGCGCGCGTCTCCCCAGCGCGACAGCCAGCCCCACCACTCCCGCAGACACCCCCGCCCCTCCCCCCCAAGATGCCGTGGACCCGTTGCAAGCCGCCCTCAACCGGCTGCAACAGACGGCAGACGCCGCCTTCGAGGCCGCCTTTTCCCCCCTCATCTCCTCGTGCTCCGTGCTGGAACGGCGGTGGCTTTCGCAGGGCGGCAACTTCATCCTGCACCCTCCTACCCCTCCTAAAGCCGTGCTACACTTTCTAGGCGGCGCCTTTTTCGCCGCCGCCCCGCACATCCTCTACCGCACCCTGCTCGAGCGTCTGTGCACGCGCGGCTACGTCATTGTCGCCGCCCCCTACGCAATCGGCTTTGATCACTTGCGCATCGCGGCCGACGTGGCGGAGCGCTGGGAGCGCGTCGAGACCGACCTCGCCCTGCAATACGGCGCGGTGCCCGTGGTAGGTCTAGGCCACTCTGCTGGATGCGTGTTCCACGCGCTAGCGTCGTCGCTCTTCGACGAGGCCAGCCCTAAAGCCGGCAACGTGCTTGTGTCGTTTAGCAACCGGGCTGCCGCAGACGCCATCCCGATGTACGCCGACGTGGTGGCGCCGCTGGCGGCGGCGCTCGTGGCGGCCGAAGAGGCGCTGCCCAGCGAGGTGCGGGCGTTACTCAAGGAATTGCCGGACAGTGTGGACGAGGCCGTGGGACGGGCGCAGGTGCTGCCGACGCGACTGCGCGAAAACGTGGTGCCGACGGCGCGCGAGGGCCGCCGAGTGGTGGAGCAGATCTGGCCGCTGCTGCGCGAGGTGGCGGGACGGGCTCCAGAGGAGGCTGGGGCGGCGCGCGCGGCGGCGAGCGCCTTGATCGCGGTGACCGTCGCCACGTCCTTGCCGGTCGCGCCGTCGCCTTTCGGAAAGAGGTATCCGAAACTCTGGACATCGGTGCCCGAACGCCCAGCCTCGACGCCCTGTTCGGCGATCTTGCCGATCTTCGCGCCCGGTGCGACCGCCGAGAGCCGCTCGGTCCCCGCCGGCAGGACGGAATTCTCGGTCTGCGTGTCGGATGGCAGGATGATCCTCTGCCCGTGGCCAAGTGAAAACAGCATCTGTTCGCCTCCTTCTGGTAAACCGTACAATGTTACGAGGAGCGTTCCGGCTTCGAGCGGATCGCTCCGGTTTTCCCGCGATACCCTGCCCGCCGCCCGGTATCGGACGCGGGCAGGGTCGGATCATGCCCCTGTCAGCCGGTCGCCGGTCCTTCCCCGTCCTTCTTCGGCGGTTTCGTGAGATGCTTGCGGATCGCCGGGACCGAATGGGCGTAGTTGCGCATGCCGAACATTCCAGCAAAATGCAGGCCGGTCGCGCGCAATCCTTTGGTGTCCACGGCGACGATGGGCGACCCCGACGATCCCCCGAGGGTCGTGGCGTTATGGGTGAAGACACGCGCGGTTTTCCTGTCGCCGGCAAACTTGCCGGGTTCGATCTCGATCACTCCGGGCGAAAAGCGCTTGACCCCGAATTTCCCCCCGATCAAGGCGAACAGCACCGCCTTGGAGACCGTCTTGTCGCTGCCGTCCTCCCTGTCGACGAGCCAGGAACCGAACGGTTGCCCGGGATGGCCGACATTGAAGAAACGCTCCCTGTTGCCGACCAGATCCTTGGCGGACCCCGCGGCGAGCGGCACGGGGGCGGGAAACTCCAGTTCCTCCTTCGGCGCGAGCGTCAGGATGGCGGCATCGAGGTGCCCCGGGTTGACCGTTCCAGTGATGAGATCGGGTCCGGTCCATTCCACGGCCTCGACCTTGAACACCTTGTTCCGATCGACCGTTCCGTCGGCTTCCACGGCGAAATCGACGAAGAAATTGGTCCTCAGGATCCAGTCCCCCCCGACGTCATCCGCCATGACCTCGACCACGTGGCGCGCGGTCGCCACGCGCCCCCCCTCCAGCATCCACGCCGTGCCGTAGACCTCGCTGGCCGACCGGTCGGAGCCGCGGATGATGCGGCCCGTCGAGCCGATCAGGGCGCGGATGTCCTCCTCCCGGGCCTTCACGTCGTCCAGCCAGCCGCTTTCGGTCAGGAGCGTGTCCTCCAGATCAACGAACCCATCCCTGACGTAGAGGGCCGGGCGCGTTCCATCGACCAGGATCAGCGCTTCCGCCATGGCGATGGAACCGGCATCGACCGCGACCGTCGCCGTATCGTCGCCCAGCCTCCGGAGAATCTGCTGCGCCTGCAGCCGGAAGGCCGCCGCGCCTTGGGCATCGACGGGAACGGTGGGCGGCTCGACCACCTTGCGGGCCAGCGCCTCGTCGAGCCTTGCGAGCGTGCCCGCAATGCGATCCTTTCCGAGATCAAGGTCGCCCGACGGGGCACGGAACATCTCGCGCACATCGCCGACGGTCTGCACCATGCCCTCCGTCGCGCCGTGCAGGACCGGCGGCGCCCCCGGCGCGCCTCCCTTCCAGCCGCCGCACATCGCGTCGCGGCCTAGTTCGAGCAGCTCTCCGGCGAGCCACGCCGCAAGGGCGCTGGCCAGGACGGCAGGCACGGCCAGCGGCCCAGTGACGAGCCAGCCCGCAATGGCGCCGGACAGGGCGCTCCGGGACTTGTCGATGCTGTCGAGGATGGTCTCTTCCAGCGGATTGTCCGGATCGGCCCCCGAACAGACCACTTCCCGCAGATCGGTCATCCAGCGGTCGATGAGCCGCCGCGTGGCCCGGCGGATCGACGCGATGCCGATTTCCGGCTCGGGCCGCCCGATAACGAGGGGCACGAGATCCGCCTCGTCCGCGACGCTGGGGTCCATCTCCAGCAGCGAGACCCGGAGGTCCAGCTCGCGCAGCAGAGTCTGTTCGTCGAAGGCCGAGAGCATCCGCGCGTGGCTCATAACGGTCGATGCGGCGGCGTCATGCCGGACCGGTCGCACCCCCGTCTCCACCCGTGCGGTGTCGAACCGCCGCTTGAGTTCCGCCCGGAACCGCTCGGCGACCTTCGCGGCATTCGGTCCGTCGAGGTGGATCTCGTCGTACCAGTCGCTAGGGGCGGTGCCGATCCCGGTAACGTCGATATGGGCGATCTGCCCGTCGAATTCGTCCTGTCCCGTCACCGTGGCCAGCATCGTGTTGAAGCGCGCCAGTATCTCCCTGACGACGTCGTGCTGGATGTCGGCGGAAACGCCCATCCTGCCAAGGGGCTGCGCGATCCACCTTCCTCCCTTGGGAAAGGCGGGACCGTAGCCGTGGATGAGGATGTGGACATGGGGAAAGGCGCTGTGGACCCTGCGAAAGAGGGCAAGATAGCGGTCGGCCATCCCGGCCAGAAACCCGTCGAGAGTCGGCCCGACCAGGTCCTGCGCGGAAGCGCCGGGGAACGGCTTCTCTATCAGGTCCCCCAATTGTCCGTTCTCGAAGAGATCGTTGCCCCCCGCCGAGAGAAGGAGCGCCGAAGCCTGTTCAGCCTGGATGTTCAGCAGGATCTCGCGCTGTGCCTGAATATCGGACAGCCGGTCCCCGGCGGCCCCGAGGCTGAGGATGGCGTGATCCTTTATCAGATGATCGATCACGTCCTGCAACTTGGTCGGATACTGGAACCAGCTGTCCCCTTCCGTCACGATCCGGATGCCCGTCCACCCCTCGCGGATGCGGCGGCGATACGCGCCGTGGCGGCGATTGCGCATCCAGCGGTTGGCGGCGCCCATCATCAAGCCACCTTCGGTTCTCGCGGGAATACCGGTGACGAGGGCGGGATTCGGTTCGAGTTCAGGGATCGTTGCGCCCGGAACCGGAATCTCGATCATGTACTGCAAGTACAGATCGAGGTCGCTGTCGGCGTCTTCGATGCCGTGGATCAGATCGTCATACGATATTGCTGGTAAATCATTATCTTTAATCATGTCTTATCCCATAAAACGAATAATCATGTCGCTCTATGCAGACTATAATGCTTTTAAATTATCACTTTACAAGATTTTATTTCGATTCAATCTTGGACGTCGAGAAGGTGAGGTCTGCTCCGGTAAGGGGGCTAGCGCCTGTGGACCCTCATCTGAGGGCGATGATCATAGCGGCGAGATACCAGTTTGCAGCGTAGCTGACTGCAGTTTTCTCATACCGTGTCGCTATGGCCCTGAATTCCTTGATTTT
>JAUKWC010044788.1:0-10797 GCA_032356245.1 Endocladia muricata | reverse complement strand
GGGAGAACGGAGAGGTAGGACGTTGTCCACGAATTGAGCCGTGTTCTTCTTTTTAATAGTTACAGGACGGTAGGTGCAACCTCGAGCACTCCCGCGTTCACGAAATCTAGTACAGCTCTGGTGTATGCGGGAGTGTTCAAGGTGGAAGACGGGGTCTGCCATTCGAGACACAGGCAAGCTATTGAGTGTGTCGACAAGAGAGCATCATGCATGCGCTGACGTCTACTACAACGAGAGGTGTGAATCGAAAAGCAGTGATAGTGTAGTATTCGTCATAGAAAGAATTTCAAATTTTCGTTCGGCCTAGGATAACTTGAAAGCACCGCGGCGAAACTGTGGAACACAGGAAACTGCCACAGCTCCTATTGATACCACAGCGATGCGGGACGCCACCTCGTCAAATCTTCGAAAGTACCCTGCCGTGAACAGAAAGTACTGAGCGATGGTCTTTATTCTGCTGCGACGGCGTGCACAAATAAGCAGCACGTATTCGAAACAGTATTCGCACGGGCGCGAAGTGTTTGGGCCCGACGGGTGGCGTCGCTGAAGAGGGACGGAACGTGTGGTGTTCGAAGCGATGCGGGAAGTACCGGGTTTTGGACGTGGAGTGCGATACGACGCGGAGATTGCGGGCTGTTGGGAGCAGAGAGGATGATGGAATGTGGGTGGTGGTGGAGTGTGGTTTGCAAACTGGAAGGATTAGTAGGCGGGAGGATTGGGTTTGCTGAAGAGTGGCGAGATGGGTGGTGTGCGATGCGATGCGAGAAATGTGGGCTGCTGGAGATGAAGTGCAGTACGACGCAGGGGATCCGGCCTGTTGGAGGTGCAGATGGTTAGGGAGTGCGGGTGGTGGTGGGGTGCGGTTTGCAGACTTGAACGGATGTTGGGCGGAATGTGAGGCGCCGTTAAAGGGTGGCAAGACGTGTTAGTGTGCGATGGAATGCCAAGAATGTTGGCCCTTGGTGAGGAAGAGGATGAGATTGTGAGGGTAATGATGAGGCATGATGGTAAAATCGTAAGACCATCCGAACACTCTAGAAAGACTGTTCATGTATCAGTACGGATATGTAGGAGTACAAGACCGGAGGTTCACCGCGCGCAGTGAACGTTCGGTTTAGCTCCACAAAATGTGGTGCGCAGCTGCACTCTGCGCAGTTCCGAATGGCGCCATACTGCAGTCGGAACTGCGAAAATTGTAGATGTAGTGCGGTCAAACTAGAGATAGATTTCTACACGCCGCAGCACCCTACGCAGTATACTTGCATCCTAGACTACAATAGTCCGTAGTACAACAGCTAGTATTACCGGGCCACGAATTACGAAAAGTTCTGTTCGAAGTCTAGTATTTCAAGACGTCGAAGTCCACTTGATGGAAGTCCGAGTCGAGAAGTACTAGACTCGGACGTCCACCTGACCGAAGTCCAAGTGTTGAAATACTAGCCCTAGAACTGCAAAATGTGTAGTAAACGACGGGTATTACTAAACCCCGTACTGCACTATTTGGCCATCCGCACTCGTTTCCAGAAACCCAGATGTCTCTGTTCGAGCGAGATACGTCGCTAGAAAATGTTCTGCGAGTAGTAGATGCGTATATCGACTACAGGCCGCGATTATACACGATGTTTTGGGGAAGTTAGCGCTCAGGCGAGAAAGTGGCGTTTCACACGAGCTGAACGTTTCGAAGTGCCGCTGAAGGCGCCATTTCAGAGCTCCCGAAATGTACACTGTGGGTGGGAGCATCACTATGGTACTGGAAACGGCGGAGGATTGCACTCATCTCCCGTAGCCCAGACGTCGGTAGTCCCTATTTCTTCTTCGCGGTACCTTGATAATCGAAAGCTTCGGCAGAGCCCTCAACAATACGTCATACGACACTCATGCTGCCATTGGCATTTCACGCTTCGCGCGTGTTGTTGTCAGCTATAAAACTGGCTTAGTGTGGCTAGTTATACCGCCTTTTACGCGACAGTCGAGATTATCAGCTCCATGTATATGAACTTGAAGCACGTCCTTGATATTAATAGCACTCCAGGCGCGTGGTTCAGTACCGGCCCGGGTACGTGGCAATCATGACGAGCTCTCACATAGATGTGCAGCGCCATTTTATATGCCCGCTGGGGCATTTCTCCGCGAGATCTGTTCAGGTGAGTGCCCGGATGGCATGAATTTTGACCGAGTTACTGGAACAATAATTATTGACACTTTCCGCCTGTTCTTGCCATGACCTTCGGCGAGCTAATGGTACCACTTGCTTCCGCCAAAAAGCACCAGAGCCAATACGTCTCGAAACTATACCAGATGATGGTGTTTTGAAGCAATACCGACTCAAATCGGTAACACTAGTCAATTCCAAAATGGTCACGGCGACTAGCTCATAAATAATATCTTCGGAAAATAATCCAGCTTTTCAGGAACTACATAGCCCAAGATGTAGAATTATGTGCTCATAATATCCCATCGCTTAGTTTGCTCCAGACTAGATATTGTCAGAGTACTATTGTGAGTAATATGCACGTCGCTAACGAGAATGCTTGCTCTTCCTGCGTTTCCTTTGCCACGCTCTCATGTATGTGAAGCAAGTATTGAAGAGCCCCGTTGTTTCATACATTCCGTTCGTAACTACCATCTTCGTGGCTGTTTACATTTTGTTCTAGTTAGTCCATCTGCCACCAACGCGCTCCGCGCGCGTCGAAACTCAAATCGCAACCAACCCAGCTCTCTTTTCAGTTATGGCACATGCGCAGCAAACGGGGCACAAGGATAACAGCCTACCTACATATCCTTCGTTGGAAAACAACAACCTCCCCTCAACATTTTCACAACTTCTTTCGACATCCACCGCATTCGTACAGCATTCCAGCGTCTGAATTATATGACGCTTTGAATCCCCAGGAGGGTTGCTGTGTCAAACCATGTCACGAAGGTGTCAGGCCATTCGAACACTGGTACTGGCCAGTAGAACATCGCTGTATTATATGGTGACATGCGCTCATGCCAACCAAATCAGATGGATGCTTTTGCAGACTGTCGGTAACCGTCGGTACGAACAGATCAGTTGCAGTGTTGCGTATGCTGATTTTGTGTTATATTGTCGTATTATCATCACACGGTAGATACTTAGTATCCGTACTGCAACACTGTTATACGAGGTGTCATTGGCAACTACTGTATGGTCGGAGCACACGCTCGAGGGTGATCCAACCATTGAGCTTACGGTAAACCATCATTTAAAAACAGTGAGTTACGGACCATGGCGTGACCTAATTTAGACTCCACTAAGACACAACGTTCCCGACATATGGAATGCGATATTCGCTACTTCAAAATTCTCTGCATAGGAGACAATCTGGTGAGTAGCTTCGCTCGCTTGACCTCTTTGACTGCGACCCAGCCTCGTTGCAGACCTCGATTCCCATCGCTAGTGAAACCCTCAGTAATAATCAGCACACATACATACGGCTGCAAAGCTTGTGGCCTCACTTCGGTGACGACTGCTGATTTGAATGGCGCGACGAGTGACTGGACTACGAAAGATCTATACAAGCAGTTCACAAAATAGTTGAGAGCGGTCCTTAATGATTCTCATTCGATGAGTGAATGTTCGAAGAACGACTAAAAACACTCTTGGACGTATGAAATACACGAGGAGCAAAACCCACCTCAGGCATCTCGCGCGTAGCGTCTCAAGTGCGATATCATCCCATATTGGCAGACACAGCCGATTTCTAATTTCTGACAACGGCGAGCGCACCAATTGCAGCTTCCATATAAGTCCACCACTCTTTGGAACCCTCTGGAGCTGTGAAAGCATCTGTTACTAAACTGTGATCGGCTCTTTCGAATCACATTATGCTCCATCAAAATGTCGTTGTAGGGTATTTCCGCGCGTGTGATTACCATGCGCGTTCTTCGTCTGTTTGCATTGTTGCACCATGCGAGCCTTCTGCTGTTGCTGCCATTTTTAATTCTACACGAAACCGATCCGCACATTCCTCTCAACAATATACTCCACAATAGTGTTAGCAATCGTTAAATCTTTATCAACGATATGTCTCGTTTGCTGCCACAGGGCATCACAATGCGCTGCACTTCTGATTTTGGCTAGCCGCTGGAATCGTCTTTCTCTCCTCCTATGATTGATGTTCGCTTCCACTTCGTGTTCCTCGCCTTCAACAACCGGAACTGATTCAGGTCTTGGCGAATCTGGCTCCTAGACTTTCTTGGGATGCTCACGAAAGGCAATCGTGCATATGACATGTGCGACCGGATGAATGCGGAAGTATGTTTTCAGTTCAAGCATCGCAGTATTCTCCATAAGCAGTCTCCCTCCAGTGAGCTCCGCACATCTCTTTGTTGTGACCACATCCAGACCTGGAGATCTTGGATATTCATCCGTGAACAAATACTCGTTAATCCACTGCTTGTCTCCAAGCTTACGCGAAGGGGCCTCGCTCGACTGCGAGGAATGTGCACTTTGGCGCACATTTGCAACCGGCTACGACAACCGTGCATCCTCTAGTGATGTCTTGAATCTATCCTTAATATCATTAGGCGTCTCCACAGCGCTTCCCGCCGTCGTGAAAAAAACTAGTGGAGACTTTGGAGTTAATCCCAGATTTAGTTCTAAGGGAGACGTGCCCACGCCCTCAGTGACTGCAGAATCAGAGCCGTACTCGGCATATCGCAAAAGCTCGTCCCATTCATCCTGGTGGTATAGGCAATAGCAAAGAGCATACTTTCTTACCATCTGGCTCATTGCTTCGGGACCTCTGTCGGTTTGGGGACAATGACTTGACGACGTCTTGAGCATTACTCCGGAGATGCTCGTCAGCGTATCCCAAAACTTGGCGGTGCAATAGATATTTCGAATAGACACAATACCATCCGCTATACAATGAAGTATGAACACGTCGGAAAGGACACAATTAAGAAACTTTACGGGATTACGATTGAGAAGAGAAGGTATGAAGTGAGTCCTTATCGTCACAGAGTCATTCCAAGTGGTAATACAGCGCGAGCCACTCTTTATCTGTGGCAACTTGACGATGACGGCAGCGCCCAAAGATCTCCACCTTTGTGTTGGGGTCTCGGGAAAGGTAGGCTATGTTTATTTCTGCACTCCATAGTCATTCTTCCCCTGACATGCGATGCATCTCTGGACGTACTGATTGGAATCTCTACTTTTGTATTTCCAGTTAGTTTCGTCGAGTCTTTGAACCGCCCAGAAGAATCGGATGTGGCCTGCAACTGTCGAGTACTGCACCATTTGCAATATGGATGTGCCTAATCGTCATCTGATGCAAAGCTTCCGGCGATACAGTTCATGATTGTCATTCAGGGTGTACGATGGAGACAATGTTTTAATTTGTATCCTATTCACTTCATTCTCCGGACACTCTCCTTTCAGGGCCCGTTGGACTAGTTCCAAAAACTGTTCAATCTCGAACTGGCCCATCATGGTATCTACATCTACATGTAGAACTTCCAAGGTGTTCCAAGATAGATTAGTGGCATATTGCATTGAAATTAGTTGCGGAGCTCTCCAAACGGCATCACCAAGTCCGTGAATCGTTCCAGGTTTCGACGCAAATCGAAAAATTCCAAACTTGCCTAGCTTCTGAGCTAAACATGTTTCCATTCTGCAAGGCTTGGAATTCGTGGAAAATTGCTTAACCACCTGGTTAGTCGTATACGTTCCAAACAATGTGCTCCTGAGCAAACATCTGAGCGTTTAGAATAAGTACATAAGGCCTAAGAACTCTCTGTCACTAGCTGTATAGTTCTTCTTTGCAGGTAACATCCTCTTGGAGAAGAAGTCAACCACACGGTCATTCCGAGACTCACCTGGTTGGGTCATTATCCCTTCGACTGGTATTTGAGACGCACCGACATGTCCACGGAAGGGCTTGTTCCGATCGGGTGTGACTAGTGTCGGTGCAGTTATGAGTTATCTCTTCGATGATTCAAAGCCTCGTCACACCGTTCATTCTATCTCTGAACACCCTTGTCTTTCTTGGCCAAGTTTTTGCCTGGAGGCGCTACTCCCAAGAAGTCTGTGACACATAGTTGGAGAAATTGGATTAAAGCCAGCCAACTTCATCGGTAGTAGAGATTTGCGGCCGAGGTCATATTTTCAACACCTTGACTTTCTTAGAGTTGACGCGGGTTCTTATTGTGCTGACAATTACTCCAGGAAAGTTCAATGCTGGCTTCAGTAACTCACATTTATTCAGCAACACGTAGATGTCGTGATCTCGGAGTCGGACCGATACCTTTCTGATACGGTTGAGATTCGGCTGCTCACCTGCAGTCAACATGGGCAGATCGTCAATGTAAACGACCAAGAACCCGTCCTGACAGTCATGACAGATATGGCTCATATGTGATTGGAATGTGGCAGGTGCGTCGTGCAGTCCCGCCGTCATCACTATGTATTCGAGCTGACCGTACTTCTCGAGAAGTGCTGTTTTCCCGATGTCTCTTGTGATGACTTGGATAAAATGAAGCGAGTCTTGAGGTCTACTTTTGAAAGACCCAAGCTTTCCGCAGTCGGTCAGATATTCCATCCAATCTTCGCAGAGTTGCATTCTTGCTCTTCGTCAATTGATCAGATGCCCGATAATCAACACCACCTCGCAACGGTCTGTGTTTGTTCTTGAGAAAGAATGCCGACGCACCATAGGGAGACTTGCGCTCTCCAGTCTTTCCTTTTGTCAGCATTTTTTCTAAGGAAGCTTTCGCAGCTTTCAGCTAAGCAGCTGAGCGGTGGGCTAGTGGTAGGAATGGTGGCTTCGCATTCCTGCCACCTCCTATCTCTTCATCGACAGGCCTCTGTGCCGACAGACCTTCGGATAGTTCATCTTCGAATACCGCGCCGGACTTGAGCAGTACCTTCTTGAGTGTTATATCTCGCCCCTGCTACATACTCATGTTACTCATATTACAGCGAGCAGATTCTTCGTTGTTTGACTCAATCAGATTGAGTACCTGGAAAGGAATCCTTTGACTCGTTGCGTCTGAATGGGCTTTTAACTTTTTTCACACCGAAGGTTGTGACCTCAGCCTCTTCGCAACCCGACAGAATGCTCTTCAAAGGTGGATCAATTTCACTTGCCTCCAAAACTACTCTGACGTAGTTCAGGGCAAGGTTGTAGGCAACACGCCAGGATACTCTCGAGAAAGCAACGTATCGGCTACTCGCAATGGCACAAATCGGTGTACCTTAGTGGGGCCCGATACAGTGTGCTCTGTTGATGGTTGTTGGGGAGGCTCCTTCCCTCGTTCTCCTGGTGTAGTGCTGGACGACAAACTTTTTATTTGCTGTGCCAAACAACCCTTTGCGTCTCGTAAGGAACTCATGGGAGGTGGTATTCATGTTACAATTCTCTTCCTTGATAAGTCTGGCTTTAGCTCCATCGCAGTCTCCATCCGAGATCAGTAAGTTTTCTACAGGAACATCATTTTTGAGGTTGCAGCCAACATGACCGCGACTCGTAGAATTGATCTCCGTCACATCGAGGGGATCATCATTCCCTCTTGACTGTTTATTTACAGCGTTTATACTGGTATCTTGGGAGGATAACATTGATGTTCCTAAGGCTTCCTTTACTTGCAATTTTAGCTCACTTGTATGTGGCAGAGCTGCTTCACTTCATTTTCAGTCTCATTTTTGACACTCCTCTCAGGTGCACCCTGAGTAGACTCGGTCATATTTGTTGAACCTCGTAGTTTCTTGAACTACCACCAGAATCCACTCACCGAGCGTCCACATTGTCAATACTTTATTGTCTCCTTTCGACCCCGACGGGTCTTGCGCTTGTCCTTGGAAGGAACGATAACCGACCTTATGACATGTGAAATACGTCTTGCTTTTTAGTTCGGTCGCTCTCTACTTATCAACCAGCAGTCTGCTCTCAACGTCGTCAACTTGCAGAGGTTTGGAATAGGCCAAACTAGGTCAACTGTGACCATACGCCCTGATTGAGTACGCGCTGTGTCCGAACAGAGCACTATCAACGTTGGGTGCTATTCTTGCGGCCCCATGCAGGGTAGTTTGGCCAGTTCTGAGCACTTCAAACTTCATCTGAGGTTTGAAAGGAAGATACAGATCTGTCCCCTTTTCATTTCCCAAAATTCTTGTCATAGGTATAAACAGGTTACTGAACTCTGAGAGGTAGACAGAAATGGGTTTATTCTGAACCAGCTTTTGTAACTTGTCTCTTGATCTTCCTGTGATATCTTGCAGTATGAACTCGGTCCCCATAGCTGCCACGAATCGATCGAAAGTCGCTGCCGCTCTATCAGGGCTAAGCGTATGGAGCCACAAGATGGCTACTGTCTCCCTGAAAAGGGATGCTCCTAACGTTACTTCGACCTCACTACCAACTGCTGTGTCTAGATTCCCCATCTGCATCGTCACGGAATACCGACGACTCCGAAGTAGCAGTCTCTCTGCGGTCAGCTGGTCCTTTCTACCGTCTGGGCTCTCGTGCTGCTTGGGCACGAAAAATTTGAGCGTCTTGAATCTTGATTTATCTTCCTGTTCTTGATCCCGTTTTCGGACCAAGTCTTAGTCTCATCCTTGTCCATATCGTACGATCAGGGATTTGTCCATTGGCGGGGAGACAACTATTCTCGATGGAAATGTATGATGTACTGCAGTTCTATTCCGATCCCACACTTGAGAGCTCCGATAACACTTACCTCTGTTCGGGATGTCCTCGCCAGCCGAACCATGTACACTGTACGGTGTGTTTACCCTATAGGAAGATGTCCACGAGCTCACAATGCCGATTTCAATCAAGTAGAGTAAGAAATAAATCCAATGCCTCTCACCTACGGCGATGGACATCAGTCCGATGAAACTTTCTATTTGCCCCGAATGAACGTGGAATGTGAACACGTGACCCAGTCAGCCGGCCTGTGTAACAGGAACTGCTCGATGGGATTGCAATAAAATGTTGCGGAACAGACAGAAATCTGGACGACCCTTCCTTGCCAGCACTCAGATATTTTTCGGCCGACTGTCGCGGCTCGCCAACCTGGCGCACTTGTCACAAATGCTACTTCTTACTGCCTGGTACTCCTGTCCACGGACTGCGCTCACAGCAGCTACTGCGAGTGCTGGCACTCGAGCCCTCAGCAACCCATTCTGGCATGCTACTCCCAATCCAAGCTAGGTCATACAGCTAGACCCACCCCAGCCCGCAACGTTACCGGTGAAACGAACTAATGGGCTATAGAAGTTCTATAGGGACGGTTGAAATGATAGTTGATAGTGTTGTTTGATGATCTCTTTTTCGATTACTAAACTTTCTAAGAACGACTAAAAACATCCTCTTATATAGAAATTGCACTAGGAACTAAGGCTACATTACACATCCTGAGCGCAGCGATTCGTGTGCAATATCGGCTCATGTGAGCAATAACAGCCGATTTCTAATTTGTAACAATGGCCAGCACACGAATTACAGCTTCCAGAAAATTCCCCAGTTTTCCGGGAACTTCCAGAGCTCTAAAGATATGTGCTGCTAAACTTTCAGTGGCTATTCCGAATCACATTATGCATCATTAAAATGCCACTGTAAACTATCTGTTCGAATGTATCTAATATGCTCCTTCTTTGTCAATGTGGATAGCTGCGAATGTGCTGATTACACCAATTATGAGCCATGCTCGTGAAGGTGAGACCACAAGAAGATGCGGTAGCATGCCCACAAAGATGCAAACGTGCTGACACAACCTGTCTGCTGGCGCATGGAGTACTAGCAGAAAAGGTCTACGAGGGTGGGGGGAGGGGGAGAAATTAGGCGCTTTTCTGTGAGACAGAAAAGGCTTCACGAGGCTGAGGACAATAAAGCACGCAAACTAGATGTACTTGCACATCAAAGCGGAGGCGGGGTTATTTAGGCACGCATCTGTGCTCTAGAATGTAGATAACATTTCCTGACGATAGCCGTAAAGTAGTATTCACGGAAGTCTGGGTCTGTATTAGGATTATGTACTTGTAATCCGGAATCTATGTTTTACTGAGTGGTGTTGTCGAAGATCGGACTTGCTAACGCTAGTGTCTATTGGAAATTTTGCCTCAAATGAGGGAGATTGTCTCATATGAGATCGAATTTCGAGAAGATATTAAAGGGTGAAAAAGATGTCCACTTTCGCTGGTCTTGATGTCTACTTGAAGGTCTTTGAATACTTTATTCCGGCAGAGTGGAGCTATAGAAAAAATCTGCGAATTTTTTCCTGACTCATAGTTTTAGTGGAACGGAGTTCGCTACCGTTTCTTTTGGCATCATAGAAGGTGGTAAGGGAAACTACACGTATAGTATAATTTACATATGTTCTGGATGGTCAGTTGAGTTCTCATGAGGCCAGAGTTGACCTCATATGAGGCAAAACTTAATGTCGAATAGACACTAGGCCCGAAGTGTGAAATAGCTCTTCCATGACTATTAAATACAGTGTGTCCAGGCACATAGCGCCATACTGTAGTCCAGGTCGATATACTGTATTCTGTGGTTTGTCCTTGGCGATTGCAACGGGCCTTAGAAAACAGTTTTCGGTCGGTATTCAGACCAACGACTGAAGTAGTACCAGCTCCTCTTCACAGTGTAGAATATGATGAAGTCTACGATATCATATTTAAGTCTACGATATCATATGTAAGTCTACGATATCACATATTAGTTTTGGTATCCATATCAATGCTTTCTCTTTGTGTTTTCTTGGTATTGTAGTGCTGAGTTGCCAGTAGCTATAATGGTCGTGCTGAGGTATAACGCAGTTCTGTTGTCA
>JAUKWC010044777.1:0-10801 GCA_032356245.1 Endocladia muricata | reverse complement strand
GCAGACTCAAGAAACCGACGTGCAGGCCACCCCATGCCCATTCCATGCAACCGCGCATGCACCTGGTATGCAAACTCGCCACCGTTCCTCACCAAGTAGCCCCACGAATCCCGCACCACGTCCCGCACCAACACAAACCCCTCCTCGGTCCCGTGCACACAAAACTCAACGACATTGGCTGCGTGCGGTAGAGCCGCGAGCAGTGTCGTGAAGTCCTCGTTCCAACCCAGTAACCCGCCCGTTGTCAAACGTCTCATCGTCCATCGTGCATCGGTCAGTAACAACCCCAGTTCTCTCACCTTCTGACCACCCTCGAGATGCCTCATCAGATTCATCATCAGATACTTGTCCCTACTAAACTCTTCGTCCCACCACGGCCGTACCGACTCGCTCAACGGTAACCGCTCTGATCCACCCAATATTCTCGATCCACTGCTATCCTCAAAACAGACACGCTGCGTTCTTGAATCACAGTAAGCATCAAGAAGATCCGCGTGATACTGCTTTGCCTCCTCCCTAGCTTCTGCCTTGCAAACTTCAATCAGAAGATCGTGTAGTCCCGTTTCCAATCGCCCGCTCTCTCGAAACTTCCGCCAGATCAGATTCACATCCGACAATCGTTTCAACACCACATCAACGACCTGAGTGCTTTTAAACCCCCAAAGCTTCTGCACCATGTCTGTCGGCACGTATGTCTGCTTCCGAATCACCGCAAACCTCTTGTACAGCTCACCTACTCCCACTTTATCCCACTGCCCGTCCACACAGTGCTTGTGCATCCCACTATCTATCATCCTCAGACTGATCCGCACGGACGTCCGAAAGTTTGGATACGACCCAAGACTCTCCGTCAAAACCTCGGTGCTGCCCTCCCGCGTCTTTTCTGCGTACAGCCTTATCGCATTCCGCACATGCTTCCCTTCATCGTCCATCAAATGAATTGCTCGTCCCGCCACCCCCAGCGTAAGTGGCACTCCCCCACAGAACTCCAAAATCTCCCTCACCTCCTCTTCACACTCCTTCTCCACTGCCTTCATATCCTCACCCTTCAAATTAGCAGAAACAAACAGAATCTCTCTCGCCGTCGCACTCTGACTCTCTCGCGGCCCAAACTCCACACGCCTTCCCCCTTCATGAGCAATCTCCTTGCTCCGCGTCGAAATCACCATCCGACTATCTGGACACCCTGACAGTAGACCTCGTATCTTCCCCAGATATCCCGTCGAATCTCCCTCCACCACCCAGATATTATCAACCAAAAACAATGCCCGCTTTCCATCAAAGTACCGCCCTGCTCCGCCCACTGCCTCGCTCAAGTTACGGGACTCACCAATCGACACACAACTCTTCACTCCCCCGCAACCCTTCACCATATACGCTAACACTTTTACGAGCTCCCCCTCGCTTATGTCTTTCCCTACAGGTATCCAGTAAACTCCGTCCTTGAACCATTGTTGCACGTCCTTCTCCCTACCCATTCCAATCAACGCAGTCGTCGTTCCTACCCCCCCAAGCCCTGCCGCCCCTACAATAATGCCCCACTCCCCCTCGCGCGTCGACTTCATCGACTCCAAAACTGCATTCTTTAGTTCAGCCTCCATTGTCCCCGCCGAGCTCTCCCATCGCAATACCACGCGCGGTGGAAGGACTGGCAAAGTAAACGTTGCCCTGAATACGTCTTCCTCCTGCTGACCCATTGCCACCTCTCTCGTCTGACCATGTTGGCGGCAATTTTCCAAATCACTGGTCAAGCCCACTAGCGAGACACGCGCATCGTCAAGTAGACCTTCCCACTCCGTGAGCACTGCCTCATTCTTCTTCGCCCTCGCAAACTGCCCACCAAATCGACGCACCTTAGCTGGACGGGAGCAGCTACTGCTTCCCCCTCCGTTGTTGTTCTCGTACGCAGACCCAACACGGTCGAAGACGGGGGTGGCATCGTCGGCGCGTCGGAGGAGACTGTGGACACGGTTGAGGATGCAACAGAAAGTGTCGTGAGCCGCTGGTGAGGGGCGTACGTGAGGGTGCAGAAACAGGGTGTTGACGTTGCCCAGCAGACACCGGATATGGATGTATTCATTGCGCAGATGGTGGAGGTCGGCGCGGTTAGAGGAAACGAGCTTGAAGCGCGTGATCACTTCATCGACGAGAGTGACGATTTGGCCGAGTGGGCCCAGAGCACCGGAAACGACGCCAAATAGTTCGGCCATGAGGTGAGATGAAGAGGAGAAGGTGGTGAGGTGATGAGGTGATGAGGTGGGGCAGTAGAGAGTAATGAGGCCGACTTGCAGAGACAGTCTTGGACGAGGCCTACTTCGCTATGGGTGTGAACGAATGGTACAGTATATATACGGTAGCTTCCGTCGAGGTAGCAACGATCGAACGTTTGGTCTGCAGACCTCACAAGGCGGCACCTTTTGTTCCACCTTAAGTGCTGTCATCGAAATTGCTCCATTGAGGCATGCACAGCGCTTTGTTGGTACGTACATGTCCAATCTTGTTTGGTTGCATTAGAACGTGTGCAGAAGAAACAAGACTGAGTGGGGCACGCTACACATTGTAGCTGCTGGAAATGATCCGAGCTAGCTAGAGTGCTTACCATTGTTTGTGGACATCTGCGATTGGTGACAATGAAAACACGGCAGCAACAAGCTGATGGAAAGTGCGGCGGCGGCAGCAGCAGCAGCGTGCAACAGTACCGGCTTGGACATGAAAGATGGTTATACATATCTTTCGCGATCGATTGTTCTCGACGCCCTGACAATGCCCCAATATTTCCAAAACACCGCACTTGAAAATATCTACTTCTGTACAAGAGACACATGCTGCGAAACTTACACCGTTGCAACCCGAAGTGCTGCAGACGTGAGGTCGAGATTTCAATAATAAGGTAGTACGGTAACCCTACTGCAGGTACAGTACTTGGCGCCCGGCCATCTCCCGCCGAGTGCTTTCGAAGACACTTGTGACATTATAGTACTCAATAGCGCGACGCCAAGTAAACCGACAATTGTCAGACAGATCCAATTCCATTTCTTGCATTCTTTGCCGCTGCTTCCCCCGATGCACACCAGTTTCTCACATCCCTTCCGCAAGGCCGCCTGTTATACCGCCTCACTTCTCCCCTGTGCTTCGATGTCCGTTCGCCGCATTTCATTGTTCCCTTACAATTGCCCATCGCCCTCATCGATCCGGACTCTTCTTTATGTTTGTCTCAGGAACGCATCCACGCGAAGCACCGCCTCAGTATCATCCTGCAGATACTCTAGTAGCCCAAATTCCTAGCCACTTTACAATCTCTGCTCCCAGGCACCGTGACCTCTCCTGCACGCCTCACTGTTTCGCACATCGTCCAACTTTCGTGTCTGCCCCACGCTTCGCCCACGCAAACAACCCACTTGTCCCAAGCCCCGTACAGTTCGTCTCACCAGAGTCGAGGTCGCCCGTCATGATGTCATCCTCAACCCCGAACACACTCACGTCCCTACCTGTGCACACGCTACCAACGACCCGTCTGGCGGGGGCATCAGCCGTGTGTAACCGCGAGTGCGCCACCACTATGCTAGCCACTGCCGTCACGCGCACCGTTCAGTGTGTGCACCAGATGCGAGAGAACAACCCCCAGCCAAGCGCTGTGCCTAATCCTTGCAAACACGCAAGCACCTGGTATGCAAACTTATCACACCTCCTGGCGATGACCCACCACGAATCACCCACCACGTCCCGTACCACGACAAAACCTCTCTTCAGAACCTGGGGCCGGCAGCTCGCCGTCGTGGGTTATGTTGCCAAGAGCGCCGAGCAGTTCTGTACAACCCTTCTTCCACACCAGTAGGCGACCGCTTTTCAGACGTCCCATCGTCCACGGAGCATCTCTCAGCAACGCCACTCGTCCTCTCGCGCTCTCACTATCCCCCAGATCTCAAACCCAATTTCCCATGAAATACTTGTCGCAGGAAAACATCTTCTTCCCATCACGGGCTCACCAACTCTTCCATCGCTAATACAGTACCTCGGACCTCCCCCACTGTTCAGAACCATTCATGCCGTTAAACGAGGTACATAACGTTATTGCATCACGATACGCAGCAACAACCCCCTCATCCTCCTCCTTCATCCTCCTTCATCCTCGCCACACCTTTCGTCTCACACAAGTCAACAACACCATCGTCAAGTCTGCTCACCTCACGACTTCGTGCAATAGACCGGGCCCATCGTGCAGTCCACCAACAAACAGACGCTGCCACCTAAATGTCCCACCCCCCTGGACGATGGAACACAGTCGTGCTACAAGCACTTTCCATTGGCAGAGTTGCCAGTGTCTGCACCCCTTCGAACTCCACCGTCCTCAGTCACCAACCTATCTTTACAGTATCTCTCCTGAGGCACGGCCCACTTTTTCTTCCTCGTCTCGACAGTCCCCCAATTACACTGTCTGTTATTAGGATTACGCCTTGACAATTCTGCAAATAAAATTGCAGAATTCCGCAAAACATGTACTACCCGTAAACAATTGCACAATTCTGCAAAACATGTAATATCCGTAAGCAATCACAGAATTCTGCAATTCACATGTGACGATAATTGCAGACAAGTGCACTGTTACAGAAAATCGAACTACAATTCCTCAAGATAGGGAGACGCTGTCTCGCGCGAATACTCGTCACCCTAACATCTATCACACCAATCCTTTGCATCTCTAATCTTAATCAGGATACCCAAAGCTATCACTCTGTCCCCATCTGCATCTCTCGCTGAGAAAGGCGGTACCAGCACAAGCAAAGCAGAACGCCAATGGCGCTTCTCAAACGCTGAGGATCCCTTCATAGTATAAGAAGCGGTCGCTACCAGCGCAAATCTAGAAGCTCTCGACGAGTCACAACTGAGCGAACAGCGAAAAATTGAAGTCGTTTACTCTTCTAGTAATTACTTTTCATGTATAGATCCACTAGCAACCACTTATTACGAGGACTGTGTACTGCATGTGACAGGTTTCGCATAAATTATGCGATAACAATTGTGACTTTCTTCGCAAGTTTCGAAACGTAATCCGAATCTAAAACGTCTGTAACTGAAACACTCGACTAAGAATTCTGAGACACCGGCAAGCGCTTTTATACAACCCCATTCGAGGGTCTTCCTCTGGGTCTTCGTCGGCGCAATTACTGAATTGCAGCTGCCAAAACTAATGTATGGGGTACGAAGAAACTATAAAGTGAATTCGTAAACCCACGTCAGGGAGATGTCAGGTTTATTAAATTGCGGATTTTGTATGTACACACCCTTTTTTCTTGTACGTTTCACTTTTCGAGATTTAAAGCTAGGGTCGCAGTAGCCTGAAAACGGTTTGATATAAACGAGACGCGCGAAAACTGTACAATCTCAAGCCCATGCAAAACAAACAAGACTAAAAGCATCCGAATGTTTAACGGATCATAAGGAATCGGCTAGTTTCAAGTTTAAATGACTACACTCTTAGACCCGCCTCACGTGAAGCGTAAGACGTCACTGTTACTACCAACTGTAACTGCTCATCTGCCCTCTCCACCTACCACAAGGACTTGTTGCCATCATTTTCCATCAACAAATTTTCACTCGTAGGTCACATTGCCACTATAACCCCTTTGCCGACTAGACTACCGACCGCCAAAAACTCTCCACTTATCTCGTATAACCCGAGAACTTGGCTGGTAGATGATGTTGATGCCTCTTGAGGAAAGGAAAGTTGTCGGGGGTGAGAGGATTTTCTACGCGGGGCATTCTTTTTCTCCCACCCGTCCTGGCGAAATCGACCTACCAGTCGAGGATTAAGATAGAAATGTAAGCGAAAAATACAGCATAAACGTGATCCTGCAGGTCGACAGTCTATTCCTGAAGAGAAAGAAATGTTTGGTCCTCAAGAAGAGGCTAGATGCGTTTGTCTGCTTGTCTGCGCTGATTCCGATCTAACGGTTTGGTGGACAACCCCTAGACACTTACACAGGCTTCCTTTTTACCACTTTTTTCGAATGACAAGTCGAAAGGGAAGACAGAGGCGTACATGGACGAAACAAAATTATAGCGGTGTATGGTGGTATCGTTCCCTAGAAAGTATATCGAGTGAAATGGTCTGCTGCCTCCAGTATACTATTATGATTACAAGGAGAAGTTATTGCGTCGCCGTCCTGTACGTACCACTACTGCAATGGACCATATGCTCTTGGCCGCCTGCCGCCCGCGGCCATGCCAAAGTGCACTCAGCACTCGTCAGTGCAGTACTGCTCCGACAGTTGGGCGCAGTCCAGGGGCGCTTCTGGGGTGAGGTAGGGATACTCCCTGGCGTCCACCCTCTTGCAGGTGAAATTGCTGTTGGTACTCCTCATCTACCACTGAGTTGTGAATTGACCTAACCATCGCATTGGAATTCGTGTTGGATGCCCACAGTGCCAATGTCAAAGTAATACTGCAGTAATGCAAGTGTGAAGCCGAAGGGAACTAGCACTCAGAGAGACCGTGCCTACAGCAAAGGACAAAACCTGGATTGAGAGGGGATCGTGATGGGCTGTCGTAGCATTTCGTAATGCCTCGATCTGCCCTTTGACGGTTGGTCATAGTCGTGGTAGAAAGGGAGAATAGAACCGTTGTCAGAAAGTGTTAATTGGCTGTTCCCCCTCCAAACGAGCCGGTATTCCGTCGAATCGCTGGACATAGGATGTTTAAAGTACATTTTCCTTCCAGTGCAATTCTTACATGGACGAGCGGTGTTTGTCATTCTTAGAATCATACCTTACAGCGTCGCAGACAGCAAAAGTACTTTCGATAATGGTCCAGAGCTGAGTGTTGTTTTCGGGACAGCCGTATATCGAGATGATTAAGTCTACAGCCCGGATCGTGGCTGATAACGACTCCCGTGTGAAGGTGGTGACTGTTCGATCTGACCTCACGGCCATCATGTCAGTCGACCGATATAGACGCTACCTCATCAGACTTATGAGGAAAACCTCTGCTGGGGGCAATCTGTACCGTGGGAGGTTAGTATCCCGTGACGAAAACCCTCAACTTTAGAGCATTGCAATTGACCATCCCAAAAGTATGTGAAAAGTAATGTGGAACATGCTTTGATGCTGACCAGCACAATCGCTGTTGTCAGGATGACCGCGGGTTACAAACGAAGTTTGGGGTTGAAGGTTGGAAGAGAGCATTGAATACCTCCTCCCGATCTATCAACGTTCTTGACGCGTAAGAGGTTTAGTTAGAATGCCGAAAGAGCAGGTCGTTCACCACAAAAAATTTCTACCATCAACTGATAGATGGACTCATCGATATTCGTGCGGACAGAGCTTTACCGAATCGCGGGAGGTCTGAAGCGAAAAGCACTAACGGCAGCATGGCCTTTAACAGTACATGCAGAGTTTTACTGACCTCGAAGAAGCGAGAGCGTCTTTCTTCTGACAGTACTTCATGAAATCCGTCTTCTCGGTGTCGGTTTTTGTTCCGTAAGAGCACACAAAAACGGAAGTCATACTTTTGGGATGTCTCTGAAATATTCCATGAGGAGTTTACATTTTCCATGCCTGAAACTGGCTGAGATTCCTTCGAGTAGCATGTCCAGGAGATGCATACTTTTGACAATAGAGGAAATCATGAGAAATATTGAAAAGTTTTGAGTACCTTCGGAAGCAAAGTCTGGATCTGTTTCTTGGTGAGCAGTATTTGCCCGAATTCTAATCTTCACTTGCACGTGTCTAGCAAGAACGACACCATATGTTTAGCCTCCGACGGATCTACAAGCATCTCATGACTTCATCGGTGCCTTTCCTTGGTATAGAATACCCTTCTTGAAGAAGTCACCGTATACTGTCTTCTGCTCAGAAGGACTCTTCAAAAGAAATTTGAAACTCAACTACTTCGGAACCCGTCAAGCTCTTGGAACAGGAACTGGAAACGCAAAGGCACTCGGTGAGAATATAAATGGGCGATAGAAGCTCTCCCGGTGGCGCATATACCACTAGGCTAACTTCCCGGGGTTCGAAGTAGTGGGAGAAAGTTTTTGTTTTGGACGTGAGAAAATCACAAGGTCGATTGTAGATGTACTGCTGTGTAAAGATCTAATGCAGATTCAAGGGGCGAAGTTGCCTATCGTAAGCACATTTTAGATCTCATGTGAGGCAGGGCTTCATGTGCACTATACATCAGTGAGTAATGGGCATTGGGTTCTGCCTCATGCGAGATCAAGCTTAGCCTCATGTCAGGACAACTGACGTCCGGAAAAGTATGTAAATTGTATGACACGTATGATGACTATACCAGCTTGTGTACGCGTTATTCGCCTCACACCCTTTTACGATACGGAAAGAAAGGATACGTCTGTGTTTCCGGAAATGGATGCGGACGTCTACTGAGTGCAGCACGAGGTCTAGTAATACCCATGGTTCACTACACATTTGGCAGTTCCAGGTCTAATAATACTAGACTTCGAACTGCACTTTTCGAAAATCCTAGTCTAGTAATACTAGCTGATATAGTACGGCCTGTCGAAGTCCATGAGTCAATTCTGCAACGCAGCGTACTGCTACGTGTGGAAGTCCATCCTTAGTGTTACGGCTCAACAGCTGCACTTTTCGCAGTTCCAAATGCAGTACTGCAGCGCATCGCACTTGGTGAAACTAAACCGAACTTTCACTGCGCGCGGTGGAACTCCGGCCTAGCTCCACTACATCTCTGTACTGCTACTTGAATAGTCTTTTTAGAGTATTTGGACCGACCTATGTTTTCACCATTATGCCCCACCATCACCCGTACTCCCTCTCCCTCTCCATCTCCGATGACCGACACTCCGTGCATTGCATCGCGCACGACACGACTCGCCACTCTTCAACGATGACACCCACCATGCCCGCCTTTCCTTCCAGTTTGTACGCCGCACATCACCACTAGTACTCTCTCACCCTCTCCACCTTCAATAACCCGCACTCCCCGTATCGCATCGCACACCACACGTCTCCCCACTCTTCAACGTCGTCTCCCATCCCTCCCACCGCCCCTTCCAGTTTGCACCCCACACCCCACCATCACACGTAGTCCCTCACTCTCTCTACCTCCAACAGCCCGCACTCCCCGAGCCACAATCGCACTCCACCTCCAACAGCCCGCACTCCCCGCATCGCAGCACACTTCACCTCCAACGGCCCGCAATTCCCACATCTCGTCGCCCGCCATACGTCTCGCCACTCTTCAACGAAGCCACCCATCACGCCCACCATCCCTTCCAGTTTGCACACCACACCACACCATCACCCGCACTCCCTCACCGACTCCACCTCCAACAGCCCGCACTCCACGCATCGCATCGCACACCACATGTCTCGCCACTATTCAACGAGGCTTCCCATCCCGCCCGAACTCGTCGCGCCCGTGCAAATACCGTTTCGAATACGCGCTGCTTACCTGTGCATGCCGTCCCATGACAAGGAAACGCCGTCGGTAAGTACTTTTTGTTGACAGCAGGATACCTGTGCAAATTTGACGAGGTGGCGTCCCGCATCGCTGCGGTTGAAACAGGGCCTGTCGCAGGTTCTTGCGTTCCACAGTTTCGCTGCTGTGCCCAGAAAAAACCCAGACCGTTCGAAAGTCTGAAAATCTTTCAGTTAGGGATATTATAGTATCATTGCTTTTCGATTCCCACCTCTTGTTGTAATACCTATCAGCGAATGCATAATGTTCTCTTGTCGACACCGCCAAGAGCGTGCGTGTGTGTCGAATGGCAGGCTCCGTCTTCCGCCTTGACCACTCCCGCGTGCACGAGACCTGCACTATGTTTTGTGAACGCGGAAGTGCTCGCAAGCGGACCTACCGTCTTGTACTCACTGCAAACAAGAAGAAAGCTGCACCTGTGGAAAAAGTCATACCTCTCCGTTCTCTCAACCCTCCCGCCACCCCTTCTCCTTGCGACTATCCTTACCAGCCCTCAATATGCGCTGCAAATATCGGCACTGCGTCTACTCGTCGTCCGACGCATACTCCCTTTCCAAAAACGAGCAGCAGTGTCACTTCCAAACACACCGCCCGGCCGAGCTCGTCCCTAATCCCCGGCAAGGTTCACCCGCCCCAGAACCTCCTGTCCACTTCGATGATGTCGTCCTTTCTGATGAGGCTCCGGTGCGTCTGCTTCCCTTGCTCCCAGTCCTGTGTCATTCTGATGCAGAACCGACCACAAGTAAGACCGACCTTCTCAGACAATCTATCTCAGTTTTTCTTGCCGAAGTAGAGAGGACTCCCGGCCGCGCACGGTTGACGAGATCATCTCTACCCGGAGGGACCCCAACTTTTCTCTCGCGCGCTTTGGAGACCGCATTTGCTCCTCACAAGAGTGTCGCTCCCTCATACTCGCTGTTGTCGAGAACGTGCTTCACGATCAGGGCTTCTCCCCAACTCGTTTGTTGGACCACAGCGCTACATCCTTCGGAACTGCCTACATCTAGGACCCTGCCGAGATCCTGCGAAAGCATGTAACGGAAGATAAGACAGAGTCTGGCTACTTTCGCCATTGTGGTGATCCCCCGCAGAGCGACACGCATCTCATCGCGCATCCCGTGCAGACTGATTTGTACCGACGAGTGTGTCAAGACCTTAACGAAGAAGTCATGGGCAGCAAGCTCGAGGGTGCCATCTGGGACACCGGGACATCGGGGACCCACTCGTTTGTAGGCTGCATACAAATCTATACGTATAACTCCGCCACTAAGTTTAAGAACAGCGCCCTCGTTGCCTATCGTGTGCATCTCACTTTCCTCAACTTCACTACCGCTTTCCGCCGACGCTG
>JAUKWC010044766.1:0-10807 GCA_032356245.1 Endocladia muricata | reverse complement strand
CCCCCTCTTTCACCACCTTCACAACCTCCGCTACCCCCACCTCCGGCGCTCCCTCTGGCACCTTTCCACGTGCGGCCATGGCAAGCACGGCGCGTGCAGAGAGCGCGTACAAAGCATGCGGGGAGGCGACGAAGAAAACGGGCGCGTAGCTCGCGTAGAGGTGTAGTAGGGCGACGGGCGAGCAGTAGTTGACTAAGAGGAGCGAGCGCGGGCCGGGGGGAGGAGTTTTTGCGCGCAGACGCGTGGGGGGGGGTTGGGGGGGGGGTATGCGCCAGAAGCCAAGCAGGAGAAGCCAGATGCGGGATAGGAGGCGGATGAGAGGGCGGGAGAAGAAGGTGGGAAGAAGCAGAAGGGGAGTGAGAAGGAACGTGAGAGCGAGGAGGAGGAGGAGGAGGGGGAGATGCAAGAGGAGGCGCAGGAGGAGGCGCAGAGGAGTGAGGAGAAGAGAGGAGAGAGAAAGGGCAACGGGGGGTGCGGGGAGGTAGGGGTGTAGACCGGTAGTAGGATCGGCCGTGGCGCGGAACTTCTCCATGGGCGAGCGGTAGGGGGAGGAGGGTGGGTTAGGCTGGGGTGTGAGGGAGCGGGGCGGGATGGATGAGGTGAAGTGATGTGGTAGTGGTAGGAATGGGGTGGCGCCGTGGGTGTTGTTGCATGTGTCGGATGGTGCGGTGATTAAGGTGGTGAGCGGAGAAACGGTTCGGTCGCGGTGCTGGTGAAACGGTGAGACTGTGAAACGGTGAGACTGTGACACGTGTGTATGCGATGAGGAAATATCGTGGATGTCTCACACGTCGCGAATATCTCGGTGACCCAATCGACATACTGCGCATTCCTTGCGCAATTCTGCACCTCTGGCCCTCCACCGTCTGCGTTGCATGCCGCCAAGGCAGCATCGCGATGTGCCATACACGCAGGCCCTGCCTTCTCCCCATAAGACATCACTCCTGTCTGCGGCAACTTTTCCTCCCCGCCTTCCCCCTTCCCAACCCCTCTCTCTCTTCTTGCACCTCGACTTCATTGCCAGAAGGCAAGCTGCAAATCTGCGTTTGTTGCTGCCACCATGGACCCTTCCTGTCCCGCCTTTCTCGCGCCCGTGCCCTTGCCCGCGCCCGCAGCGGCACATGCCCCGCGGGGCATCTCGTCGCTCACGACTCGGCGTCCGTCGCGCGTGAGCCCGCGTATGGTCATTCTCAACCGTCCGTCGCGTGATGCGTCCTCCGCCGACGAGGGCACCAAACCCACCCCCAAAAATGCAGCCAGGGGCAGCGGCAATGACGCAGAAGCTCCGCCGCCGCTGGCATCCACATTGTCAGAGTGGAAGGCGCTACATGAGCACAAGAGGGACGTGGTGGATAGTGTGCACTTGCGGGATTTGATGCAGGATGCGGAGCGTGTACGGGGAATGGCGGCAGAGTATGACGGCGTCATTCTGGATTACTCGAGGCAGCGCGTGACGCCGGAGACAATGCGCTTGTTACTTTTGCTTGCTGAGAAGATGAGCTTGAAGGAGAAGATTCGCGACATGGTCGGGGGGAACAAGATCAATACGACAGAGAATCGTGCGGTGCTGCATACGGCACTGCGCGCGAAGAAGGGGGAGACGGTAATGCTGGATGGGGAGAATGTGGTGGACCAGGTGCACGAAGTGCTGGGGAGGATTAAGAAGTTTTCAAGCATGGTGAGACGGGGGGAGTTTGTGGGGGCGACGGGGAAGAAGATCAAGAACTTTGTGGCGGTGGGCATCGGAGGGAGCTATCTTGGACCTGATTTTGTGTACGAGGCATTGAAGACGGATGGGACCGCCGGGGCGTCGGGGCCGGAGGCAGGTTACTCGTTGCACTTTCTGGCCAACGTGGACCCCGTGGATGTGAAAAGGAATGCGGACGGGCTCGACCCCGAGGAGACAATGATTGTGGTGGTGAGCAAGACATTTACTACGCGTGAGACGCTTGTGAACGCAAAGACGATGCGCGCGTGGCTGTGGGATGCCATGGGGAAAGATCCGGCTGTGGTGGAAAAGCATATGATTGCGTGCAGTACCAACCTGGAGAAGACCAAGGAGTTTGGGATCGACTCGGATCATGTGTTTCCATTTTGGGACTGGGTAGGGGGGCGCTACTCAGTATGTAGTTCCGTTGGCGCGTTGCCATTGAGCTTGATGTATGGCTACGATGTATTTGAGAAGTTTTTGAACGGGGCGCGCAGTATTGACAAGCATCTTGTTAATGCGCCGCTAGAGCGCAATATTCCTGTGCTCATGGGACTTCTTGGGGTGTGGAACATGAGCTTTTTAGGGTACAAGTCGCGCGCAATGCATCCGTATACGGAGGCGTTGAACAAGTTTCCAGCGCACATCCAGCAGGTGGATATGGAGAGTAACGGCAAGCACGTTTCGCGGCACGGCGTGGACCTCGACTTTGAAGTAGGGGAGGTGGACTTTGGGGAACCTGGGACGCTTGGGCAGCATAGTTTTTTCCAGCTGTTGCACATGGGGCAGACCGTTCCGTGTACGTTTATTGGGTTTGTCGAGTCGCAGAATCCGACATGCCAGGACGGCGAGCCCGTGAGTAACCACGACGAGCTGATGTCCAACTTTTTCGCGCAGCCGGATGCGCTCGCGAGCGGCAAGACGGCCGAGGAGTGTCGTGCAGAGGGGCGTGAGGAATGGCTTGTCCCGCACGTGACATTTACGGGGAATCGTCCGTCGGCGTCGCTGTTGATGCCCGTGTTGAATGCGTACACGTGCGGGCAATTGCTGGCGTTGTTTGAACATCGCACGGCTGTGCAAGGATTTGTTTGGGACATCAATAGCTTTGACCAGTGGGGGGTGGAGCTAGGTAAAGTGTTGGCGACCAAGGTGCGCAAGCAGCTGAATCAGGCGAGATATCACGGGAAGAAGGTCGAGGGGTTCAACGAGTCGACCAAGAGGCTTATCGAGCGGTATTTATACGGGTCAGTAGGATGCGCTTTCGACGAGATTGTCGATGATGAGTAGAGCTGGCATATGTTATAGATCGGGTAAACCATTTGCTTTCCGCCTGACGCCATGCGAAGTTGCTGAGGTCGATGGTTGAGGGAGCAACGCCTCGAAACCAACTGGGACTTTTTCGCATAATTGCTGAACTCATGACGACAAGTGGGTGCAGTATGATGCTGGAGCCATGTCGAACAAGTTTGTCTTGTAGTAAGCAGACAAGAGTGCTTGTACAGTATTCTTTTCACTTCTTCTCCATCCAGTAGCAGAAGCTGTCGAGTGGCAGCTTCTCAATTTGCCGCGAATACATTTCATGCGCGTAGTCAAATACGCAGCGGCACACCGACGTGTACATGGCGCTTGCTGTCCGTGTTTCTTTCATTGGCATTGCCAGAAAGAGACTTGCCTTGACCGATGCGCACAGACCAACTGCCCTGAAGCAGTCCACAACGGAACGACGACACATCCCGGATTTCTGAGCTTCCTCGCCACCATGTCCAACACATCAGCATCGGCGTCATTAGCCTGTGAGGATATCCGGCGCGTAAGCTTGCCCGTGTCTACATTCCACACCCCGACGCTGCCCTGCCGTCCTGACCCGCATACCACAAATCGGCCATTCACGCTTGCACGGTGCCAGTCGGAAACAGCCTGCACCCCGCCCTCCATTTCCCGAACCGGTGCAATGTTTTGGCGAATGTCGGAGAGTCGAAGCACATTATCTCTCCCGAGGGAAACCACTCCGTACCCGTCGTCCAGACACGAAACCGAGGTAACTGCCTTCATATGGAGTTTTCCACCGCCGACCATCCCAGTCCCATCCCGACTACTCCACAGCCTGATCCCTCCGTCCTTGTGCCCAGAAACAAGCACCCCATTCCCCGTCGCCCCAAACATAGCCACATCCATCACTGCAGACGGTGCCTCAACTGAAAACGGCTTGCGCCCATGCTCAATGTCACACATCCGGATCGATCGGTCCGTCGAGCACGTCAACACCAGGTTGGGCGTCCCGCTCACGCCATGACTTTCCGTCAGCAAAAGCTTTCTTACCACTTGCGAATGCACCTGTAGTACGTGGCTCGTTGTCCACTTGGTTTTCCGCCGTGCATGTCTGCGAAACGCGCGTATCGACCCGTCACTTGACCCGCTATAAATTAACACCGACTCTACCCCATCCCCGCCAAACTCTGCGTGCACCCCTAGCGCCGTCACCGCACGCGCGTTCTCCCCAACTGTTGCGTACACCCCTCCACAGTTCTCATACACCTTGATTACCTTGTCATCCCCTCCCGACACTACCCAATGCGCATCCACACTCGAAGCCAGCGCAAAGATCTCCCCACTGTGCGCATCACTCAACGTCGTTGCAATTCCGGACGGCAGGTATGTTCGGCGCGGCACGCCCTCCGACTTTGCAATCTTCTCCACCTCCGTCGGCAGCGGCATCCCCGGCTGCACGCTCGACGAGTGGATGGCTGGCGTCTGATGATCCACAGTCGTGGAACCCGGCTTGAACGCCGACGCAAGCAGCGTCGACCCGGGCGCCGCTGTGACGGGTCCCGCCGAAGGCACAGCAGCACTCCACGGCAGTGACTGGCGCTTCGTCACCTGCGCCTGCGCAGTCGCCACGCGCGGCAGCGACTGCGGCTGTGACGGGAGCTGTGTCACTATCGTTGCAGGGGGCTCACTCGTCTCCCCATCGGCCGCAATCGACCCCGTCCCCGCCTCATCCTCCATCTCTGACATCTGCCTGTACACTACCGGAGCCTCCACAGTTTCTCCCGAACCACCTGGCACCTCCCCTTTCGTCACGACCGCCACGCCCTGCGAACTTTCGCCGGCACCCTGCTCTTCTCCCGCCTCCTTCTCTTCCTCAATCCTCTTCAAAACCTGATCAAGATCCGCCATCCCTTCATCAAGTCTCGTACTTCCCAACTCCTCCCCTACCCCTCCCGCCTCCCCCTCGACAACCATCTCCTTCAAGCTTTTCACGAGCGCCTCTGCGGCGGCCATGGTCCCCTCTACCTGCTGTCTCTTCAACCCCTGCAGTTCAATCTGGGTGCGCAGATTTCCCTCTCGCGCCAACCCTTCCTCGACGTCTGCCTCTGCAACAGCGAGCGCGGCGCGCAGCTCGATAAGCTCGTCCTGCTGCGACGCGATCTGCAGGGCGGCGTCGCGTGCCTCCGCTTGCAACTGCCGCAACTCACGCCGCAACAAGTTGAGCTCCGACAGCGGGTCGTCATTCGCCGGCAGCGCCCCAGGCATGCTGGGGCCGTTCTCGCCCATGCGAGATAAAACACCAGGAGGCGACCGGGGGACGGGAAGAGATGTATAGCGCGGTGCAGCGATGCGGGGAGAGGGGAAGGGCGTGCGGAGGGAGAGGGGGTCAAGGTCTGTGGACGGGGGCGCATGAGCGCACGAGTTATGTAGAGATCGCAGGAGGGAGGGAGGGGGTGAAAGCGAGGTGGGACGTGCTGTTGGAAATAGGGCAACAAGGTGAGTGCGGAGAGAGGACGGAGGAGATGGGCCAGAGGTGCACTGTGACACGATTGGCTCGTGAAATCACGGAGATGTTGGGACCTGTCAGGTGAAGCGTGTGGATGCAGGGTTGAAGCAAGCAAATTCTGGCACGTCGAGAAAAGAGATTGAGATAAATTGCAGGTGAACGGGGCCTGGTAACAAGAGTCTGGAATTTTGGAAGAGGGGTTTCGTACTGCGCTGCATCAAGGTGTTGAGCAGGGTAACGGTTGAAAAACGATAGAAGAATCGGCAAGTTTATCAGAGAATTCAGGTCACAACGCTCTCGACGTATCTGCCGAGACCTTCTTCTTCCTTTCTACTCTACGCAGTAAAAGTCAGCTAGAGTATCGACCTGAATAGAAAGAGGCTGACAGGAAGAAGTCACTTCATAAAAGTTGCAACGCGTAGTTATTCTACAGGCTTGCGCGGTAATGCCAGTGCAAACTGAGTGTTGTCTGCGTGCAGGGTGTTTTTATACGATGCATGTCGGGTTTTGAGAACGTTGCAGCGCGCGCAGTCAACATGCACTTCCATGCTTTGTAGAGGGCAGCAACCTTGCAGGAGGGCAAAGCAGGGGCAGTTTTTAATCCACAGCAACTCCGGCTGCCCGCAGCAACACTGGGTCTTGGGGGAGTCGGAATGCCAGGTCCCTTTTTGCAAGGATTTCTGTGGACCTGTTGATCTGTCGGCCTCTCAATGTGGCAGCAGGAAACAGTAGCTTTGCTTGCATGGCCCTTGCTCATAGAATTCTGTGGAGAACAGCGGACCATGTTTTCGACGTACTGCCTCGCGAGTGTCGGCGCCCCATATATTTAGACTAAACGTCTTAAACCCGACGAGGATGTGGAGAACAAATCCTGAGGAACCTACTCAGTCTTGATTCTGAAAACGCCTAAAGCCACTCAGTGTTTCCTACTGTGTACAGGATATGATTGGGAGGTACTATGTTCGGGGAGGGAATATTGTTCGATTCTTTGACATATACTAACCCTCAGGGTTACGGAAAGAAAGTGGAACAGGGAGGAAGGATGTTTAGCTCCCTTCAAACACAGTGTTACTGCTTTGATCTAGGTATCAGATGAGGATTGCTCATGGAAAAACTTTAATGTGTCAGTTTGAAACGTACAGCACAGTAGCTTGAGGCAAAATGCCGGCACTAATCCATCGGAATGTTCTCTTACAGCCATGAATAACGTAACCATGTAGTGGATTACTGATGTCTTTTCTTTTCCCGGAAAGGCGTTTTGATAAAATCCACTCGTGCCTTAATGGCACAAGCCTTGTACGTGCCAACTTTCAAGCTTTCACGACAACGTACAACGGGAGCCTTTCTCAGGCCTATTCCATGCACGGTCTATGCTAGTACCACTAGCTAGGAGTCGTTCAGAAAAGCCCCCAAATCGACTTTTCTATTGCACTCGTCTTTCTCCGCAGAAACAAAATCATATACATGAGACAATACACATAGCCTCAGGTCTCCGACGGTTTGATCGCCCATCGAATTATCCCGCTTGGTCAACCGTCGTTACCTATCACCTGAGCTTATGGCCCGGCATGATCCATGCCCTCGACCACATAACACATCCACTATCGTCACATGTAATTTTGCTGGGAGTATCAGTCCCCGAACTCACTCGTCTCTTTCTGCAGTGCACCATCGTATTGAAAATAGGCTATGCCTCACAAACCGTCACCTCATCCCGTTGTATTCATCTCCTCATCCTCATCCTTCTCCCCTTCCTCCTTCTCCGCCGCCCCTCCCCCCCCTACCGACTGCGCAAACTGTTTTGAGAACCCATCCAGATTCTTTGCGCAATGCAAAAAGCAAGCGAGTTCCTTCGACATTGCATCACGCGCCTCCTCCATTGACCGCCCCTCTCTCTCCACCCCCTCCAGCTCCTCTCGCGCCTGTTCCAGCTTCCTCTTCGACACCGCCGGCAGCGGCTCCTTCAAAATCAATCCCGCCAGCGCCTCATACTCCTCCTTCTGCTTCCCCGCTACTCGCTCGCGCTGCAACGTCTTCCTCAGCTCGACGACACGCGTCTCCTCGCGAGCTGCCTCCGCGTCGATGTCAGCCATATGCAGTGCCAGTTCGAAATGCTCGTTTCCCGCCACATGCACCGTTGCTGCTGCTACCTCCGCTGCCACCCCGACCTGATCGCAAAGGGAGAAAAGGTGGGTGACGGGCGTGTTGCGGTCAGCGGGGGGATTCGTGTGTAGGTGTGCCACAGCCTTGATGAGGTCTTGCATGGAGGTGCCCGCCCATTCCTGGGCGAGAACGCGCCGGTGGGCGGCCTCGTGGCGAAAGACGGCAACTTCGGCCTCTGTTGGCATTGTGGGGTTGTCAACGACCATTGTGGGAAAAAGGAGGGACCCCCGAATTGGTTCGATGTGTCAAAATGAGTAAGAACAGCAGTCGTTTCGGATCCGAGACATATACAGGTGCGACGTATTTTTTTCAGGGCCAAGAGACATGAGATCAAAAACGAAAGCAAATTGGTACGAAAATATCCAAAAATAACTTAGCGACCCCGGTGGGACTCGAACCCACAATCTCCAGATCCGAAGTCTGGCGCGTTATCCATTACGCCACGGGGCCGGATTGAGCTACCCTAGGGGGCTGTACTCCGATGCTAAGGGAATGTAAGAGAAGACTATATATTCTTGACGATATTGAATTTCTTACAGTGGACATCAACGTTGTTTGCTTTGTGTCTTATCAAAAGCAGTCCTCGATCTAATCCCCGCAATCTCTGCATAGCCGAGACCTCCTCACCTCGCCCAACCGCCGTCACCTCATGCGTCCCTTCACCCCTCCAAGCACTTCTCCCAATGCCACGCCTCCCACACCTAACGCACAGCTGACCAGCACGTACAGACCTGCAACTACATAGCGCTTATTCCGAATCTGTTGCAATACCCCCCCCCCCCAAGAACTAAACGTTGTAAACCCGCCACACCCACCCACTCGTAGAGCCACTGCCATCTGCGGCGATATGCGCCCTCTGCGACGTAGAGCATTGACGGCGCCCAGGGCTACGCTGCCAGCTGTGTTGATGAGGCAGAGACGCGCAAGAGAGAGGGTGGGTGAGAGGGGAGGGCGCGTGAGAAGGTGGCGTACAAGGCCTCCAGTAGCAGCGCTCAAAGAGACGGAGAGGGCTTCGCGAAGGGGAAAGGGGGTGGATGTCGGCGAGGGCATCGTGGGCGGTGTAGATGGTGGGGGCGAGCCGGAGAGGGACGCAGTGAGGAGAACTGAAAAGAATGTCGCGAAGTGGCTAGAAATCGAGAAATGACGATACGTCGAGAGGGTCGGAAGGAATGAAAGGTTGTAGTGAAAAAACTTGGAAGTGAAGCGACGCCTTGTTATTTTCTTGTACGCTGTAGAGTGTGAGAATTGAACCTGCGACTTTGAAATGCGGTGCGTGCAGGCTGTAACCTACAGGCCTCTAAACAAACTGCGGTGAAAACATCTACAGAAATAAGCACAAATCAACATCAACTAATGTCTGGTATAAATACCAAAAGTCCCGCCTCTCCCTCCGCCGGCGGGAGTCACGACCCGCTGTAATCCGAGCGGAGGTTGAAGTATGAGGATGCGTCAGCGTGAGCGGTGGCCCTCGTCTGTGCACGTAGACGGCTTGCCCTGCGGAAGCAGCTGTCCCTGGAGCACGACACGCGGAGGCGTGCTGTGCACCAAGGCTGATGCTGGGGGCACTGGGGGAGGCCATAGCTGGAGCACCTTTACCTTACGCAGCTACTAGCCGCAGGAACACGAGCCCGAGTCGCGACGGGGACAACTGCCGTTCTCTGCTGTGGCAAACCATGCTTCTTTTTTTTCTCCCGCTACCTCGGATTTCTTCTACTTTTGTCTGAAAGCCGGTCACCATCAAATGCAGATAAGATAGAGGGGTCCGTTTCATGAGCGGGCGGCAAGCAAGGCATGAGAGGCCTCCAGTGGAGTTCTTAGTTTAAGTTGACAAGGACTTTTTCCGTTTTCCCCACTTTTTTGTACACAAATGTCAGCCGCCTTTTCGCAGGCCAGCCCCTCTCACCTCTCTTTCATCCGAAGGAAACACCCGATCACGCCCTGCTGTCGCATTCTACACCGAATCCCTCCGTCCGTTTGTCAACACTACCGACCTCTCTTCTCCTTCTTGTTGTCACATAAGAATAAACGTTGCACCCCCAAGAAAATCTACTGCAATGTCGTCACTGTCAGCGCCATCCCAATTCTACTGTAAGTGACTACTGTCAGCCTCCCTAGGATTCTAGTACTGCTTGTATACAGAAACTGACTCGCATTGCTGTTGGCCTCGTACTCAGCCTTTCATTGGCCGCATGGCGGGAAGAGGGGGGGGGGGAGGGGACTGCGCGTGTTTGTGTGAGGGGCCGCAATCGATGACGTAGATACCACCAACGGCTGCATCGGAGCAACGTGTGGACGCAGCGCAAGATGCGCGCACACAGTCGACGGTTGACAACGGCTCTGGCAACGGCACGCAACCGCCGCAGTGCACTCCTAGTCGCATTCCCCGCGCGCCGCCATTATCCGCACACGCTCCCCGTGCGCGCGCCATCCGCCCAACATTTAGATTCCTCTGCGCGCACGTCCCCGTGGACCATACGTAACACACAAACCTGTGCAAACCGGCATCGTGGCTCCTACTACGAAAGCGTCGACCTCCCCCCTGCCCCCCTCGCGCGGTGCCGCACAGTCCGACTTTGTCCATTGCCCATCCACTTTCCCTCCCCGCCCCTTCTCTTTTACCTCTTCCTCCCCCCCTCACCGCCACCTTTACCCACCACCGCCATCCTTCTTGCTTCATCCTCCCCCCCCCGCCTGCCCTTTTGCTCCAGTATCGTGTCTCCATGGGCTTCTCCTTTGAGCGGTTGACAGCCGCCTTTGAGGCAATCCACCACGAGCATCGTGCGCGCCACTCGCCTCAGTCCCAGCCCTTACCCTCGACGGGGCTGTTTGTGTCGGCCATGAGCGAGCTGGTGACGCTCTTCGAGACGCTCGGCTCCGCCTTTACATTTGTCAAGCGCGACATTGACCGCAAGGTTGCCATTCTGCACCGCCACATGCACGCCGCCCCCGTGTACGCCGACCTCAACGCCGCCCTCGCCCACGAGTCTGTGCACCGTCTGGCGCGCGCTCCCGCACCGCCGGGCGGCGATCCGTCGGCGGCGCGCACGCTGCTGCGCTGGATGTGGGCGCTGCGGTGTGTGGATGTGTTGCTGGAGGGGGTGGGGGGGGGGGAGCCTCGGGGCGGGCTGCATGGGTCCGATGTGGGGCCGTGGGGGGAGCAC
>JAUKWC010044755.1:0-10809 GCA_032356245.1 Endocladia muricata | reverse complement strand
TCGTCTTCGACTCGCCATTCCTTGGAAGGACACGAGCTCTCGTGCGCTCGTTGTTAGAGTCGAAATACAGGTGTATTCCTACGTTATCTTTCAGCAAATTACTAGGACTACACAACAGGTGTGTTGTATCGACAAATAATACGTGTACTGATACTGATACGCACGGATTGCTAGACATTTTGTAGTTCCAGGCGTAGTATTAATAGACCCGTAGTTACACTAGATCGACTTTTGGGTTCGGTACTACTAGATTCGGAGCATTACCAGATAGATCTCCTATTCCAGTATTTCAAGACTGGCACTTGCGTCTGGTCTGCGTTCAGGTCCAGTAATACTGGACCCGCACCTCCACTTGGTGGACACCCCAGTCTAATAACATGAGCTGAAATAATACCGCTCGTGGAATTATACAATGCAAAGATACGTTGTCGGGTGTTGTAACGTGGGGAATTCAATTGCTAGTGTATGTACAGTAAAACTGCCCTTTTTGCAGTTCCAAACGGAGTACTACTGCTCATCAAACATGGTCAAACTAAGCCGGACGCCCACAGCGTGTGGTTGGCACTCGACCTATTTTTACTGAATTGCCGAACTGGCACATGTGAACTAATTATTGAAATATATCCACACGGAGAGGTGCCCGGGATAGCTTTGAATATTGCCAATTCCCAACTTCTTCCGCTCTCAACGCTTTGTAGTTGGATTCTTGTTTCACAGTACTTGATGGGAACTCCTCGTCTGTTGGCTGCTTTCGAATCCACCACATCGGGACTTCACTGAAAATACCTGGCAAATAGAGCGGTGACTTTTTTCTTCGTCCGCTGAGAGCTGTCGAGCACCCCCGAAGAACTTCTCAAATGCGGTGTCAGCAAGGTTGGCTGATTCCTCTCTCCCACTGTTGTGTGACTGCCCCTATTGCTCCGTTGGGGTCAGATTAATCATCCACTCCAAATTATGCGCATTATTTTACATTTCCTCCAGAATAGAAAGTGTTTTGGAAATAGGGCTCTATTATCCAAACAGGCGCTGGGGTCTGATAGCTGCATTATCTTCGAAAGCACTGGAGAACCCTGTTTTTGGATAGTTGCTTCGATTCAAGATGGGTTGTGATTCTGGAACATCGCAACAATCCAACTCGATTTCATTGGCACTATCGGGCTTCCTGGCGAGTGGCATACAGCGATCATCTGACACCAAATTCTAGTTCCTCTTCAGTCCGTACTATCCCGATGTACCTTCGATGACGGAGATAAATTGAGATCGCTCGGAACATCCGTCATACTGGTTATGAAGTGCATATTTAGTACTTTCGACAGAGCTCCTTCTCGGAGACATGTTCAAATCGCTATTTTCGGCTGCGATATATTGCATGCATTTGTACGCCTGAGGAACATACTTACAACGTAGGAATTCACCATAATCATTCGAAAGCAGTTGTGCTCGTCTCGTCACGTTGCTCTTGACAGATCGAGAATTGCTAAAGTGACACTTTCCTATCAGAATCGAAACCTCATGGTCCCACAAAGTCCCAAACTCGCTCAATGCCTCCAGACTATCGTTTCTCATATCCTTGCTTGTCTGTATAACCCTGCATCTCAGGTCTCGGTTCGCTTCAACCCATATGCCCTAGTGCCCCGTGGTCGATAATGCGGCTTACAACTCGTTATATCGGTCCCCTTCAATTGGAGAGGTGTTTTTGTAGTGCCGGATAATAACAAAGCCGCCGTTGGTCGTTTTGACTTCATAACAAGCCCACATAGTATTACTTACACTGCACGAGCAGTTACACCTTGGGCTGTGCTCCTTCTGATACCACTACATCTATCAACTATTGGTGTAGCTAGATAAACACTAATGTCCAGTTTTTATCTGCATCATTGATTCTCCTATCGGTACAGACTCTGAGCAGCACTTTGGATTTCTAATTAAGCACCATTTCCTTGACTGTCGCTCACTGCGATGTTCTTCGGTATGAGCAACATCGACTAGGCATCGTCGGCAAGCTCCGACCAGACCTCGACGAGTGTGATGATTCCGTCACTGATGATAACGTTGTTGACATTTTTGACGGATCCTGGGACTCTCTTGGGTGTTTCGTCGGCACCATACATTTTTCGGTACTTGGAGTCAGACTCAACAACGCAAGTGCGAGTGTGACCTCGCGCTGGAACGATTCGACGGGGGTGGACATTTGGAGACATTGACCTGGTAGGTTGAGTGCTCTGGAGAATCTCTGGTGCATTTCTTTCTTCTGCTGCCGCAAAGATTGGATAGTTCCACCCTGCCCGAACCATCTATACCAAGGCGCGTCGTTTCGTCAAAAAGAAGTTGAAACAATCTGTAAGGCTACATCGTCTTGGAAAATTAACCCTCTTCTTGGGGATTTGAACCCTGGTGGAGGGTTCATACTTAAACCCTGTATTTTGATGTCAATGGTTTAGGGTGAGGGGGTTTATGGAGTGGGGATTGGGAAAGTAGAGGATTTGTCAGGGATTTTGGGTTAGGAGGTTGGGATTTGGGGGCTCGAGACAATTTGCAAATTGTTCGGAAAAACACCTGATTATGCAGGATATATTTTTCTGCGTTATGAGAGTACAAAGAGGGTTCATTTTGCTAGTCGTATCAACTATTTCTGCTTTGAAGTTGACTCCTATCGATGCAATTTGGCGTCATGGGAGGCCAAATATTTAGTAGACACGAAGCATACAGAAATTACCTCTTTCAATCGATGAAGTTGCTTGTCGCATCCACGTCCAGTGTGTTGCACTAAAACCCAGAACCTGGAACCAGTCTATATGCCGAGGAGAGAGTATTGGAAGAGGAGTGCCAGATTTGGATATCTGAATGACTCTCTTCTGATACTACAGTGTTGCAAATGGGCCGACCGGAGAAGTGGACCTCGCTTCCTCGGCATGGCCCTGTTACCTGAGAGCCATTAGGATAGCTCAAAACGTTCTGTTGGTCGTAAATCTGTTCTCAAGGCGGTAAAACCAGCGCCGCTCGAGTCGTAGTATACTCGTGAAGTGTGTGAGGTTCTAGAGTGACTGGCATAATCGTGGTAGGGAGTGACTCAGACCAAGTAGAGAAGCCTTGCTTATAACGACAACGAGGCGAGCTACTATTTCTCAAAAAGTTGATGTGTTCTGATTCAACTCGTAAAGCAATCTGATCCAGAGTAAATATCACGCACCGATATCTTGATAGCTTTGTGTTCGTATACACCTCCGTAGTTTTCTGTCATATTGGCTAAACCCTAGTGCAGTAGTGTCATCGACTTTACACTCAGCCTTTACCTCTGCGTTCAACAAGGCCACCTATGTTCAGCCGTAAAAAAACTTAATTCAATGTTGAGTGGAAAGGAGAAATTGCAATTCTATACTTCTTCTTATCGGATTTTATGCCCGAGACCACGCACTATGTGAAACTGCAGTGATATCTAATTGAGGAGTTTGAGCTACGTGAAATACCGTCACGATTGAGTGCGGGTTGCATATCTACAACTAGCCACCTTGTTCAAGTTGTGTTAGGTGATAGCTGTTGAACTTTCACTTCCACACGCGCAGAAGAAGACTAGGTAGAGATCTAACATCGAAAGTACATGCAACTGGCAATCCGAAGCCCAAAGACTTCAATCCCAGGATGATGAATGATCCTCATCAAAGTGCTGTGATGACTGACGATAGGTTTCTTCTGCCCTCAGGTAGCCATATCACGCTGCAGAAGGGCACAGGGGAAAGCTCCGATTTCGCAGTCTGTCAATATTTATGGACCTGTCCTTCGTCTCGAACTTTAATTCTGGACGTTAAGACAGCGTCAAGATTCGCTTCTGGTATGTTCAAACCACAAAATATCCGTCAAGGAAGGTACACTAAAAGAATACATGTCGATAATATGACTGCCTCCTATCCGTGTACTCCAGCGCATTTACTCCCTGACACTTGTTCAGTGCTTGGTCCAACCTCACTGTGTGCTAAAGAATGGCAGCAAATAAATGGAAACAACTCGGTGGTGTAAAGGAGCAGAACGCAACCTTCATGTCAGCATTTCATACAAGAGGTCGATTATGATTTGCCGAGCCGTCTGTACGTAACTTTAGAATAGAGCCTTCTGAAAATAGTTTTCCGGTATTTTTTGAGAAACTAGAAAGACGATCTGGATACACAATTGCATGCCCGTTTTCAGCAGGGCCCCACTTTCACGAAGAACTGTAGATTGCAATTAAAAGACTTCTTTGGTTGAGAGAAACGCCGAAATACTGATTAAAGAGTATATCGCGACTTCGTCATGACATGTAAACTTTCTTCCAGTGCTACAAGCCTTTTAAGTGGCGACTTTGCTGAGCTGTCCCCATCCACAAGGCCTTTTTGCGAGCAGTATCTGGGGACTGATCTATTAAACCTTCACGTTGGCACTCAATTGTCAAGGTCTTTTATTGCTTTCTTAGACCGCTTTTGGTGTCTCGGCCTGTTTGGGACAGTTTGAACATATTCATACAATTTCTACATCCTTGTGCAGGGGGGTGTTTTTTCAGAAAGTAGACTATGTTCGGATGCGTACCGCATTAACGCCGAGCTGCGACGATGACATAGGCCAAACTGGCAGTGTCCATAATTTCACGCTTTGAAATATATGTGGCTTTGTTTGTAGGCACTCTCCTAGCATCAAGCTGGTCATGTGGTCCATGACGTATCGCGGTTTCATAAGAAACATGGAACAACGGATTACCATTATCCTCAGATTTCCGTTTAATGGGAATGGATTTTCAGAAGGCATTCTTTGAACCCCACCAGCAGGGTCGTGAAATGGACATTAACAACATTTTCGGATACTCGTCCCCTTCATGCCTTGCAAACTCGGCTTTCCACTCCAGTCAACAAAATTGCTGGGGGCTTTTTGAACTTGAGCAGGAGGATCACTCTTGCACTTTGCGACTGGGTTCTTTCAATCTTTACTTGTGTCATATGGTCCTTGCAAACATCTATATGTCAACTCGTCCTTCCGCGCCGACGATCGTGCCACCAATGTATGCCTTTTCCTAGTATCATTTTGCACGTTATGCAAGCTGACCTCCCGTCCACACCGGCATCATCTTGTTTCTGATGCCGACGGCACAGTGTGGTTTACATACCCCATCATATATTCTGGCGGAAGTTTAAGAATGTTGATGCCTTCTCGCTGCCTCTGTACGTCGGGACCTGCCTGTCCGTTCCAACGACGCAAATATGGTGCTTCCTCGCAGCGCCCATGGGCTTAGGGGTACATCTGCAAATCTCCATTGCCATCTTCAAGCATTTAGAGCGGGTAATCTATATCCGGACTTCGCAGTCATGGAATATTTTGATCCTCTTTCGATAGACATGCCGCAAAAGTCTACGGAGAATCGTGGGGAATTCACGCTGCTAGGTGACTGGCCTGAAGACGTTGACATCCTGTCATTCGCCCCACTGCCAGAATCTAACGTGCTTCCAGATATCCCACCAGATACACTTCACTCTGCGGTAGCTAAAACGTTATCCCCATGCTCCGGAAGAAAAGTATGTAGCTCTGCATCTAGCTCAACGAGCCGGGCAACAAGCCGGGCAACGAGCCGAATCTCAAGCAGTTCAGTCGCTCCTAAGGTCCACTGTCAACAGCGAAGACGGAAGCGGCTAGCAGGACTGGGTGCTGAAGAAGAGCGAGAAGTGCTTGCAGAGCGACGGGAGGCAAAGAGGGCCAGAGATCGAGCATCAGCGAGGCGGTGCAGTATGCGAAGAAGACTAGAGTTCCAACGCCAAGAAGAGCTACTAAAGGAACTGAAAATGCAGGAGTTAAGATTACGGGAAAAGGAGGTGGTTCTTAGAAGCGAGAACCAATGGCTAAGGAAGGCGACAGGAAAGTCGTAGGGGGGGTACGGCCCGAATATTCCCGACGTTTATGTTAGGTTCGAGTGTAACATGATGCCTGAATGTGTCCTGCCTGCCAACAGAATGGTGACAAATGATGCATTTCTCATAGGGAAAGTAAGGAGCTCGCATAGAACGGATTCTTATTTGTAGGAAGCAGTGTTTATCTCCCCCTGCATATATAATGTATAGCAGACTACTCAGTTCGACAACATTTGTCTCCCTTTCTGCCCATCTCTTCGACTGCTGCAGCTATATACTCTTTGAACTTTGCGAGCTCCGTACAATCTTGGCATAAAGTTGAGATGCAAAATTTCTTCGGCCCTCAAATTTGTTCAGCATTCATTCCGATTATGCTCTGTACTCGTAAAAGTAGATAGTTGTAAGTGCCATATTTATCTTGTTAATAACTCTTCGTCTGATTGTCCTTGCAGCATCCTAGCAGGATGGACTTGTGCAGGAATCAGCGAACTTGAAAAGGGTTCGGAGCGATAGATTGACCAGAGCTATTAGACAGAATGTCGAACTTCAGTTCCTCTTTCACAAAATCAATCTACGAATCGCAGACAGCCAAAAATCAGATCACCATAATTCCACTAAGCAACGGAGAAACTGTAATCGTACCAGGCAGTCATCCCCAGCCGTTGTAAAACCACACTGCCGTACTTGTGGAGGCATCAGTAAAAACAAAACCACACCCGGACGTGTTGGCAGAGTTTTTGATGTGCAAATTTCTGAATAACTACTTTTATGCTTCAACGTTAGCATGGTATTATCAAGAAAGAACCAAAGAATCATTTTCTCCTGTTCAGAATACTACTTTTCCATACATCGGTTCGGGGGAACCGTACAAAAACGTATCTAAGTTTTATAAAATGGGTATCATACCACGCACTAAAATCATAATTCTACTGTCCTAGTCCAGTATGTATATGTTTGAAAAAGTGTACGTGTGCATAATTTATGAACTCTTTGTATCGGATAAAATATCATTATGCACGAAAAAAGGTCGTATTGAATAATGAAAAAAGTGATTATCCTGGCAATACCGAGTATTCTGTCTGGGCACACCTTATATTCGTTTCTACACAAGCCAAAAAAGGACACGTACGTATGAGCAAGCGGCGTCTTGTGAGCCGCCCATTGAACCCACCGTTTTATTTCGTCACAAGATCAGGGGCAATTAGAGGGATCGTTTCCTTTTTCAGCAAGTTAGATGCATCGGAATAATGCTTGTACAAGACTTCAGTCAACCAATCATGGCACTACTTCTCGTTGAACCAAGAGTTGGTTGCCAATTCAGTTCCTCAGCTCTACACGTCTCTCTGACGACACAGGAAAGCTAGCGTGTCTGGTGCAGGACTATATTATCTGCTCAATAGCTCTGGGTATAGAGGTCATCTTTATTTCCGATGGATGCTATTCTTAGACCTGATTGCGTTAAAGTTCAACTCGGACGTAGTCTACCATCGGAGTATTTGCGACAGCCCACAATTTCGACACATTCTGCGAACGCCATTCACTCAACCCTGCTCGAACAGGCTGAACGTTTTAGCCGATACCTTTTGACATAAAAAAGCTCCGTGGACTTTTAGGGAATGACGGGCAAGAGAATCATGGCGTAGCTGGGTGTGTATGGCCTATCGTTTGAGCGCTCCGAGACGAAAACAACGGGCATAGCCGTACCAGAACATGCTGCATTTCTTCTAAGCCAGCGAACGCAAGGGGTGTTAAACATCAATTTCGAATCGATTTTTGAAAGATCGGGCGGGTTGTGATTTTTTGTTCGAGTCCTTCGCATTACAGCAGCAGAATAGTGCCTACGGGCCATTTTGCCCCATAGAAAGACAACATTCGGGGGGATATTGTAGGGCCACCTGGCCGTCCATTTTAGCTGTTTTTTGTAATCATTTAAATCTCGGAAAGTATTCTATCCGACAACTACCGTAGCTCCTGTAGTATGAGGTCAAATTTCGGAGAGATATTGAAACGTAAAGGAGAAGACCGATTTGGCTGTCCTTGGTGTCTAGTTGAAGCTCATTGAGGACTCTATCTGGACAGGGTGCAGCTGTAGACAAACTCAGTGAACTTCGTGCGCAGTCAAAGTTTGAGTGCAATGGAGTCTGCAACCATTTGTTTTGATATCATAAAAGGGCATGAGGCAAATTACACGTACAACAACTAGTACAGTATATTGACCGAACATATGACAATAATAATAATAATAGGAATAGTAGGAATAATAGAATGGTCAACTGACCTCCTATGAGGTAGACTAGTGTCTCTTGTGCATTTGGCCTAATATGTATGAGGTCAAACTTCGCGGAGATAGTAAAGAGCCAAGGAGATGTCCGCTTTCGCTTTTCTTCATATCTACTTGAAGGTCTTCAAGTACTCTATTCTGGCAGAGTAGGGCTTAAGAAGAACCCAGCGCACTTTTTGCTCAGTCAGGGTTTTAGTGTAACGGCGTACGCTACCCTCAGTTGTTGTCCGTGTAATTTTCCTCACCCCCTTCTATGACACCAAAACAAAGATATTCATCATACGTACTATATAATTTACATATTTTCTCGATGGTCAACTGCCATCATCTAAGGCCAAGCTTGACCTCATGTCAGACAGAACTCAATGACATGAAGCAGAACTAATGACATTACCTGCAAAATGAACCCTCTTTGCAGGCTAGTAACGCAGAAAAATTTATCCTGCATAATCGGGTGTTTTTTCAAGCAGTTCGCGAGCACTTTCCATCCCCTCCTATCCCCAAACCCTAATCTCCTAATCCTTGAGAAAACCTCTATTTCCCCAATCCCTCTTCCCCGGACTCCCTAACCCTAATCCATTGACCTCAAATAAAGGTTTCACAAATGAACCCTCCGAAAGGGTTCACATCCCAAAAACAGGGTTCATTTTGCACAATATTGTACCATTGGACAGCTGGCCTCACATGATGCCAGCTGACCATCGAGAAAATATGTAAATTGTATAGTACGTATGATGAGTATCTTAGTTGTTGTACGTGTAATTTTCCTCACCCCCTTCTATGACACCAAAACAAAGGGTAGGGTACGCCGTTGCTCTAAAACTCTGACTGAGCAAAAAGTTCGCTGGGTTCTTCTACAGCCCTACTCTGCCAGAATAGATTACTCAACGACCTTCAAGTAGATTTAAAAGACACTAGTGTCTATTGCACCGGCCGAAAGAGTGATAAGGCAAAATTTGCATAATTATGCGGTTTGTTCTCGTATTTTTCAATTTTTGAAGTGTAAGAGTATGGTCATAGCTTACAAGCCCCACAACAGAGAACTAGTTTCGAGAATTCTCTGGAACTGCAACCCTATTCTGACCGAGAAGACCAACAGCTTTCGAATGATATAAAAATCCAACAAATCGAATAGCTTTAAAGTTCAAAATGACGACACCTCTTATACACACTTCATCTGAGGAGGACGGTACAGTTAACATTAGCTGCAGCTGTAGCGAAGCCTCGCGGAATTTTGAGTAGTTACGGTTTGGAGGAGAAGAAATGGGCAAGTCTACACCGTGATTTATTATGTTGTCACAGGCAGCTAGGTGTTGTACACGTGGTACGCATAGGCTATTCATTACACGTACGACTCATTTTACACACTCTCTGTGTGCTCAGTTTGCTTTGTAAGAGTCCATGGTTGACTCCATATGACGCACATTTCAATGTCCAATAGGCACGAGATATTGTCATGATACAGTATAATGGGTACGGTACATCCAAGAAAACATCCCCTATGCCCCTAATCCCCTAAACATTCTCTTCAGTGTCTATTGGACATTGAGTTTTGCCTCATATGAGTCCAACTGACCACCGAAAAAGTATGTAAAATATATAATACGTATGGTGAATATGCTAGTTGTTGTACGTGTAATTTATCTCACCCCCTTCTATGGTATCAAAACAAACGGTAGCCTACTCCGTTGCACTAGAACCCTGACTGCGCAAAAAAGTTCGCTGAGTTTTTGTACAGCTCACTCTACCAGAATAGAGAACTCATAGACCTTCAAGTAGATATAAAGAACAGCGGAAGTGGACGTCTCCTTGATACTTTAATATCTCCGCGAAATTGGGCCTCATATGAGACAATATGAGGTAATTTGACCTCATATGAGGCCAGATGTCCAATAGACACTAGACCAACCTCAGTTCGCCTACGCTCCGAATCATCGCAGGGAACAAGCCACCATGGCGAGTCCTACAGTATCTAAGAAATTGTTGTTAGGACCTCCTGGCTAGAAAATGTAAAAAAAACCAACGCTACGTTTTTTCCTGCTTACCCCTGTCTTCAAACCCATGGCTGTGACAGATGGAACTGCTTCTGTCGTACAGTATCACCTTGAGTACATGACGAGAACGTGGCAGTACCAATTTCGTGTCATATCCTATGGTCCGACCCAAGAAACGAGATACTATCACCTCCGGTTCCATTACTTATTTCCGATGAACTGTGGTTACTTCCCTCCTCAAGTGTCTGCACATCATATGTCGGTAAGGTTTCTTCACGTTTGCGCAGGATGACTCCCAACTCTTTACCGAGTTGAAATTGATGTCGGGCACTCGCAAAGCTTCTTATATACCCCACTTTTTCCGATGAAGATACTGTGTATATTCTTGCGGATGCACCAGCGAAATATTTAAAACCTTAACCAAATTGGTTCCTCATTAAACTTTTCAATTTTTTTGTCAATGCGATGGTTTCTATATTCCCACAAGACCGAGAAAGTTAATACTTTTTCAATATTTCCTGACCTGACGGTGTCACTATCCTTGTAGCAAGCGTCTAGTATGAAGCCATAATACGTACCTGCAGTATAGTATTACACTAGTGTCTATTGGACAGTGGGTTTTGCCTCATATGAGGTCAACTCTGGCCTCATATGAGGTCAAAATCATGAC
>JAUKWC010044744.1:0-10812 GCA_032356245.1 Endocladia muricata | reverse complement strand
ATGCGATCTATGACGATTACAATGTGGCCTTTACCTATGTTGTTACGAATACAGGCGATACGCATCTGACAAACATTGTTATTGCTGACGACATGGGGACGCCAGATGATGTATATGACGACATTCTGCTTGTTGACTCGGCGTGTGCTGGTTTGGGTGGGCCGCTTCCACCACAAGCATCTATTACTTGTCAGGCAACCCGCATCATAAGCGACACGATAACTACTACCGCTATTGCTTCTGGCACGCCAACTGATGAAAATGGTAATGATACAGGATTAGAGTCACCAGTAGATAATGATGACGCTGAAATTGTCATTGCGGAACCGCTTGTAGTGTTCACTCAAAGTATGATGAGCGCTCCAACCGCACAGAATAATATGATCGCAAGCTATGTTGTAACCAATACAGGAAATGTTCCTGTGACTGATGTAATTGTTTATGACGATTTTGGTCCAGACACGCCTCTAACAAATGCAGTGCAGATTACGAATGCAGAATGTGCTGGGCTGGCTGAATTAGCTGTTGGCGCGGTAGTCACTTGTACTGTTCATATAGACAGAACAGAAGGAATTGTAGCAACGCTCGGCAGCGTTAACTGCGACAATCAAGTAGATATAACCGACGCAATGTTTATTATGCAATATCGTGCAGGTTTGCGTAGCGATGGTAACAACTGTGCGTCGCTCGATTCGGACACTCTCTATGCAGCTTCTGGCGATGTGAATGCCGATGACAGAGCTGACGTGCGGGATGTTGTGATCATTTTTGAATGTGTCATGGGGATCAAAAATAATCTTTGTCCTACTGTAGATCCAGATGCTGCGAATCAGCTAAGCGTAGAGGCAGCATCACTAGCTGAAGTAGTTAAGCAGATGTTGGTAGACGAGGGTGCATGGGAGCAATCAGCTAATACCGTTCACCTGCATTTACCGTTTGTGATTAGGTAAGTAGGTACGGTTTCCATACCGCATGAGCTTGAATTGTTCCTCATTTTTACTATTTCTAAGGGCATCTGGTCGTGTCGGGGCTGTAACTGAATTGGTCGGTAAGAGAGAGCGTGCAAACTTATACACAAAACGGCTTTAGAGAAGTATATCCTCCTTCGGTTAAGCAAAAAAATGTTCATTTATAGGTACTAAAAAAGCCCGCATCTCGTTAAGATGCGGGCTTTTCTTTGAATCCTAGCTATTGTGAAATCTATTCGAATTGTGTTTGGTGACCTACTGTATAATAAAAGGAATCAGCAGACGGTGCTGGTTTGTCTGATAGACTACGTCTGGGGAAATTCGAATGGCCCGATCTGCAGAAGTCGTTACCATCAACTCTACCGGGGTGATGGCTGCATAGCCATCGGGCAGTGCGAGCGTCAATGTATAGTCGCCCACTGGCATGGCATCGAAGGAGTATGTCCCATCCGACGAAACGGTAACGGTGCGGCTATATTCAGCATTATCGGCTGCAAGAGTGCGCAGTGTCAGGCTAAAGTTGGAAAAGTCATGACGGGTATCGAATTGCGAAGCACTTTGCTGCACGTAGATTTCGCCATAGACACCCATGGCCATCGGCACGCTACCATCTGATATACTGTCTGATACATCATCAGCTTGGGCGGGCGTGTCTACTGCGCGCACAATCTGCACAGACTCGATTGGCTCTAAGGCTAGCGAGTCGAGGCGAGTGCCATCTTCGCGCAGATAAATTGTCACAATATGTTCGCCTGGTGTCAAGCTCACGGCGGTCATCGTTTCCTCGTAGCGATCTTTTACATACTGGACATCATACTGCTCGTTGATCAACGTGTCCCACAAAATCGTGCGGCTATCGTTGTCCACCTGTACATAGAACGAATCCTCCGAGTCACTGGCGCTATATACGCCGGCAGCAATTGCATAGTCGCCCGCTTCTTCTACCGTAAAGCAGTATTCGGCTTTGAGGAAGGCGTTGGGCGCGGTCCACTCATCGCCCGTTCCATTTGGCACGTGGACAAATTGACCGCCGCTGGCAGCACTATCATTGCCCACGACAAAATCACCAGTGAGCCGACCCGCTTCAGCTTCGCGCGACAGTCCGCCACAGACAAGTTCGGTGGTCGATGCCGCTTCAACTTGTTCGAGTCCTAATTTGTCTAAACGGGTGCCATCTTCGCGTAAATAGATGGTCACTTGATGCACGCCAGGGGTCAAAGCGAGAAAGGATGAGTGTTTTCCAGTGCGGTCGCTTACATAATCAGCCTGATACGCTTGATTGAGTGGCGTGTCCCAAAGATAGAATGTTTTTGGGTCGTCATTCAAGCGCACGTAAAAGGAATCGGAGACCTCGTCAGCACTGTAGACCCAGCCCTTAACACGATAGGTTCCAGCCTCCTCTACTGTAAAACAATAGTCCGCCCGGCGCGTCACGACAGGCCCGTTCCAAGCAAAGCCATTGCCATCTGGTACATGGATATATTGCCCCCCACTGGCCGCGCTGTCGTTGCCTATTGCAAAGGAATCGGTCAGCACGCCAGCTTCGGCTTCTCGCTCTAAACCAGAGCAGTCGCTTACAGGTGGTTGTGTGCTTTCAACCTTTTCTAGCGTGAATTTGTCTAAGCGTATATCGGTCTCGCGCAGATAAAAATTCACATAATGTTGACCAGCCGTTAACTCAACCTCGACTGGCCACATTCCATTGCGATCGTTAACATAGCTGGTGACATACTCATTATCTATCGGCACATCCCACAAATACCCCTCAGCCGGTTCGTTATCAATCTTAACGTAAAAAGAATTGCTATCATCCGCCATTGCCAATGCGGTTGCGTTGATTCGATAGCGTCCATCTTCGGGAATATCGAGCGCATACATAACTTTTCTTGCTACCGAAGGACCGTTCCAATAGTCAATATTTTGACCACTGGGCGCAACAACATATGCACCACCACTTGCTGCCGAATCATCGATCATTTGATAGCCATGCGATCGACGACCCTCTTCTGCTTCGCAAGTTAGCCCATCACAGATATCTAGTAAAGGATCCATGCGCCATGTAAAGGTTCGAACATCTTCAGAGTAGACAATAGGCTGATTAGAGAAGGATGGAAGACGCACATCTTGTATTTTGATAGTAATGATATGGTCGCCCTCAGCACTTCTCCGTACTGATCCAGACATACCATCAGGATTCAATGTCAAATTCTCAAGAAGATACTGTGAATCATCTCCATTTACAAATATTTGCGGCTTAAGCGCATCTTCTGGTCCATCGAACATAATCTCGAATGGAATGTTAAACTCCTCTCCTCCCGAAATAGACTGATCTGGAATATCCGCGGTAAAACGCACGGGACAAGTATTTTCAACTGCGGTACCAGCAACCGCAGAATCATCCCCGCTGACGAGGAGACCATGACAGATTAAAATTGAGCCATCATTCTGCACCATTGATCCATCATAGACAAAAATGTTATTGGTAAGACTACTAAGACTCGAATTGTCCTTTAAATCAATTATGCCGCGGTTAAGTATATAGCCGATATCACCGTTATATGTGCCAACCTTAATTCCAACGCCAGAACCGATACGCCCTTCGTTGAGCAGATAACCATCTAGCGTTTGAAATGGATTTTCGTCTGGTCCATCATAATTTCCGCGAACAAGAATAATACCAGAGTCGTTATTACCAACAATGGTTCCACTACTAAAGTTACGCAAATCTGCGCCAGGTTCAGCAGAAAGCACTTGACCCTGACCCAAGTCGACAGCCCCATAATTATCCAGCCCAGTGATGGTTCCAAAATGGCCTTCAATAAGCGCACCTGCTTCATTTATAGCATTTACGAGCTTTCCGTCGTTATTGATGGTGCCACGATTCGTCAGATTTTCAAGAGTTGCATTAGTGATAAGATTGTCAAAAGTGCCTTCGTTTATAACGGTAACACCCAATATTTTTCCACTATTTATCGCATCACCAGCGATACTTAGCGTTGAAAAAACATCCGCAGATTGACCCTCTATTACGCCAAAGTTATTGAGTTTGTTTTGCACAACAACGGAGATTGGCATTGCGGTATCAGCATCAGTGTTATTAACACCAGTTGTAGAGAGAATTAACTTTTCCGACGCCTGAATTGTTAATGTATCGAATGTACAGGTAACCGTATTGGCATCCCAGATACCGCCAAGTGTGTCACAGTCACCGCCGCTTGGGTCAACAACGTATTCGTTAGCGGGCACCTCTTCTACATTATTAACTGAGATTTGCCCATCTATTGTTGTATAGTTCGAGATCGCCCTACCACTCAAATCTGATAATGTTATAACATCAACGGCAATAGTTCCTGTACCAATTGACTTGAGCGCAATCGTCACCAAATTAAAATCAGGAGAAAAGGGAATAACTGAAGTGCTGACTACAACTAGTTTACCCTGTCCAGGCGAAGATAAATTACAAACGCCCAGCATAGTATCATTCTGGTTTATGGTACATTCTACTATAGACAGAATATCTTCATCGTAATTCAGTGCTAGAGTTATCGCACCAATTGAATAGTTGCTCGGATCAACCTTCAATGGAAGCTGAATCTCTTCACCAATGTCGGCGGTACCGCTGCCAACTTCAATCACGACCGTATCACTCTGCGCAGAGACATGCTGCCACGGGAAGCAAATCATGCCGATTAGCATCGCAGATGCCAAAAACGTGTAAAATCTGATCTTGTTCTTCATATTCTTCCTTATATTCTTCCTTTCGCACGGTGAAAAAAGGTAAAGCGTGAAAAACCTAATTCACCGTTCGTGTTAAAATTCGGTTGCTATTAAATAACCACATTCATATTTTGTGTGGGGGTACGTAAGCGTAGACTAAACGTGCAAAATTAACCACGCGTTATCAAATCTAAGGTATCATAAAAATCTTACCCTTGTATGACACAACAGCAATAATTCTGTAATTTCTGCCAATAGAATAGATCAGAACGCTGATAAGGTTGAGAAAATTGCCTATCTTACTAAAAAGTCACAGTCATTTTTTAGCATAGTCACATTCATTTTTTAGAGTAGTCCAAGGAAATTGAAATGACAGAAAATAAGACCGTACCAACATCTGAATCTGTCGATGACTTTGTCGCCGCAATCGACAATAAACGTCGTCGTGCAGATACAGAGACCGCATTAGCAATCTGCAAAGAGGTGACCGGCCTCCCGCCAGTCATGTGGGGGCCATCAATCGTCGGCTTTGGATCGTATCATTACAAGTATAATTCGGGACGCGAGGGCGATATGCCTGCTGCGGGGTTCTCGCCACGCAAGTCGAATATTACTTTCTATATCGGTGATGAGTTCGACGATGCCGAGACGCTCTTTGCAAAGTTAGGCAAGCATAAAAAGTCGGTTGCTTGCCTTTATATCAACAAGTTGGATGATGTTGATCTTGAGGTGCTGCGCGAGATTATTGCACGCCAGTATGCCATGAATAGTGCAAAGAGGTGAGCGGATCGGCGAGAGCGTGTCATTTCTCATTGGAGATGTGCAACAAGCATGATAAAATGACACTAGTCATGACACTAGTCATATTGTTTAGTAATAATAGGGAAAATACAGTGATAACCATATCAAAAAGTAAGCTAAAAGCGCAGATGTTGAAAATTTTTCGCAATATTGAAGAAAGTGGTAATGAGATTACCGTCACAGATCGGGGACGTCCTGTGCTGAAAATAGTCCCCATTAAAACCAAAGTGAGTGTTGAAGATGCGTTTGCAGATGTCTATGGGCAACTTCAATTTTTGGAAGAGCCAGATGCGCCAACTATTGAAGAATGGGGGGATGCATAAATGTCTGCTTCATCACCAGCAAATTCAGAGGTTGTCGTTTTAGACACGTCTGCATTACTTTACTGGATTTTTGATCGTGCAATGCTGACGAAAGCAGCCAAAAACGCGATAGATAATGCCACTCAACTTTTGATCAGTTCGATTTCGATTTGGGAGATAGGGTTAAAGGCGGGTAGGGGAAAATTAGATATTCCTTTATCTGCGCGACAAATAACCGAACGTCTATTAAAAACAGAACGCATCATAATTGTTTCGGTTGACACAGAAATTTGGATACACAGTATCGAGTTAGAGTGGCCGCATCGCGATCCGGCTGATCGTGTGATTGTTGCCATGGCTGATCTAAAACAGAGATTATTAATTACATCTGATAAAGAGATAAAACGCTTTTACTCCGCTGCTATTTGGTGACCTTTGTCATCGAATAAAAACTTCATTGAAAGTATTTGTTTTCCTACTTGATACCGAAACTAACACCTTATTCTCTCTTTTTAATCGGCTGGACTAACTTCGGAAATGCTCGTCCACGCCCCTTTCTAATTTCGTTGATGAAACGCGAAAAAAAACAGTTGTCTGTTTGGTTATCTTGTTATAAAAGCACGAATTTTAGCGTTAAGAAACGAATCTAATTTTTGATAGTAAAAGGAGATTTCTATGAAGATCGTCAAGCCCGTCACCTTTACGTATGATTGCCATATGCCTGGCATTTACCATACAACGAGAGAAGCGATGAAAGGATTTGTGCAGCGAATGATGAGTTTGGAGGGCTGCAATAAAAAGAAAGCGCGCAGAATGCTCTCGTCGATTGTGAGGTAAGATGAAATCAGCCGCAATTGTAGGGGGTGGGCCAGCCGGGTTGATGGCCGCCGAGGTGTTAGCAAAGGAAGGGGTGCGGGTTGATCTCTACGAAGCCAAGCCATCGGTTGGACGCAAGTTTTTGATCGCGGGCAAGGGTGGGTTGAATCTGACTCATTCGGAGACGCTAGCACAATTTCAGTCGCGCTACGGATCGCGGCGATCTGAAATCGAGACGCTTTTGCAGCAGTTTGGTCCAGAAGAGGTGCGTGATTGGGTGCATGGGCTGGGTATTGAGACTTTTGTCGGCTCTTCGCGGCGCGTCTTTCCCGCCGAGATGAAGGCTGCGCCGCTCTTGCGACGCTGGGTTCAGCGCCTGCGGGCGGCGGGCGTTAATTTTCACTTGCGTCATCGCTGGCAGGGCTGGGGTGATGATGGCGCGCTCGCGTTTGATACGCCTGATGGCTCTAAGAATGTGATGGCCGATGCAACAATTTTGGCGCTTGGTGGTGGCAGTTGGCCGCAGCTTGGATCGGATGGGGCGTGGGTTCCGCTGCTGCAAGCACAAGGGATCGGGATCGCCCCACTCCAGCCCACCAATTGTGGGTTCGACGCGATGTGGAGCGAGCATTTTTGCCAAAAATTCGCGGGTGCGCCGCTAAAGTCGGTGATGCTTACCTTTACAGATCGTCATGGCGAAACCTTTTGCAAAAAGGGTGCGTGCGTGGTGACGGCAAACGGGATCGAAGGCAGTTTGATCTACGCTGCGTCTGCTTTGATCCGTGATGAGATTGCGGCGAACGGGTCGGCCACCATTCGCTTAGATTTAGCGCCAGATCGGACGGTCGAGAAGCTGTGCGCGAATCTTTCCGCGCCGCGTGGCAAGCGGTCGATTTCTACGCACTTGCAGCGAAAAGCCAATCTCAAAGGTGTACAGATCGGCCTGCTGCGCGAGCTTGCGCCCGATACGTTTGCGGATCCGGCGCGGTTGGCCGAGGCGATTAAGAATTTGCCCCTGCGTCTTGTTGCGTCTCGCCCGATCGAAGAGGCGATCAGCAGCGCGGGCGGGGTCCGCTTTGAGGCGTTGGATAAGCGGTTGATGGTTACGGATCGGCCTGGTCTATTTTGCACGGGCGAGATGTTGGATTGGGAAGCACCGACGGGCGGCTATCTGTTGACGGGCTGTTTTGCCAGCGGACAGGTGGCGGGGCTGGGGGCGTTGGAATGGTTGGATGGCGATAATTTTCAATAGCAGTTCCGCTGCGTCTGGTATGGGAAACAGGCTGAAGCCCTGTTGAATTATGATGAGCTAGGAATGAATTACCAGCCTGCGGGCGTTGCCTAAGTGAAACGTGATAGATCACGTTATGGTTACGGATTTTAATCTGTTTTAACAGGTTTCCCATGTCAGACGCAGAATTCATTCTGGCGGTTTACCACACAATTCCTCAGAGAACCACTATTGGGTAGAGTTGGGAAACGGGCTGAGGCTTTGTTAAATTATTGGGTAACGTAGGGTGTAAAATGCATGGTAAGTGCAGGCATATTTAATCATGGAGCAATCATGGCGTTTTGGCGAAATTATGTGCATCTTGTTTGGGCGACAAAAAATAGAAAACATTTTATTGTCGAAAAAATTGAAAGTAGTTTGTATGCTCAGATTGTGAAAAAAGCTGCGGAATTAGGCTGTTATGTACACGAGATTAATGGTATGGAGGATCATGTGCATGTCGTCATGACGATTCCGCCAAAGCATAGCGTTTCTTTTGTGGTGAAAGAGATTAAAGGTGCTAGTTCGCATTTTGTCAATCATCTTCTTGCTCCGCCAGCGTTTTATTTTGAATGGCAGAGAGGATATGGCTATCTAACCTTGGGCCAATCACAACTTAAAGCAGCAACGAATTATGTAAAAAAACAGAAGGAACATCACACGAATCTTTCAACAAACGGCTGGCTTGAGCGCTATTCCGAACTTGATGAAGGGCCAAAACCATTATCGCCAAACGAGGATATTCGAACTTTTAGTGAAGAACGGTCAAGCTACGATGCGTTGGGTTCTAGTCCATTTTGAATTGAAACAAACAAGATTGTATCGCATGTGTATATGAACAGGGCTTTAGCCTGTTTCCCATATCAGGCTGCGGTTTCAACCGCAGATTCAACCGCAATAGGAGCACAAACTATGAAAACATACGCACATACCGTCATCATTGGCGCGGGGATTGTCGGCTGTAGTACGGCTTATTATTTGGCAAAGTTTGGCGTCAAAGACGTCCTTGTGATCGACAAGGGAGAGCTGTTTGAAAATGACGGATCGACGTCGCACGCGCCGGGTGGGGTGAATCCGCTGAGCAATAACACGTCGATGCAGCAGATGGCTGCGGGCACGATTGATCTGTGCGAGACGCTGCCGCCGTGGAAGCCGGGTCGCAAGCCGCTTTATATGGTGGGCGGGATCGATGTGGCGCGCACGGATGAGCGCATCAACGAGGTCAAGCGGCTGGCGACGAACGCCAAGGGTTTTGGAATCGACGCGCGCATTATCGGGCCGGATGAGATCAGCGAGCTTTTTCCGCTGATGGATGGTAGTATTTTTAAGATGGGGCTGTTTACGCCGCGCAAGCCGGTTCTGGCTGGTCCGCACGTTTGTGGATCGTTAGCAACTGAGGCGGAAAAGATGAGTGATGGTGGCGTGCGCTTTGTGGGCCATACGAAGGCGACTGATTTTTTGATGGATCGCAAAGCTACAGGCAATCAGCGTATTACGGCTGTTGTGACGAACAATCCCGAGATTGGCACGATTGAGTGTGAGCGCGTGCTGCTTTGCACCAACATTTGGACCCCCGCGCTGTCGGAGAAGATGGGGATCAACATTCCACTGCAATCGGCCGAGCATCAATATTTGAAGACGAGTCCGCTGGCTGAATTGTCGCACGTGAGCGACCGCACCAACGCCGAGCATGAGATTATTTACCCGAGCGTGCGCGATATGGATGGTGGTCTCTATTATCGCCATTGGTGGGATTCGTTGGGCATGGGGTCGTATCACCATAAGCCGATCATGGTGGATCCGCGCAATCTGGGGGAATCAGCCGATCATCCGTTTACGGAGGAGGATTGGGTGGATGCGTATAAGGTTGCGCAGGAGACGATGCCGGTGTTGCGCAATCCTGACCTGACTTTCCCGTATAAGATCAACGGCATGTTCTCGTTTACGGTGGATGGAATGCCGATCATGGGTGAGACGACGGTGGATGGTTTTTGGGTGGCGGCGGCGCTGTGGGTGACGAACTCTGGTGGGGCGGGCAAGGCGATTGCGGAGTGGATGACTTATGGCGAGCCGGGCGTGGATATGCGCGGGATCGACGTGAATCGCTTTCTCGATTACCAAACGACGGAGCGCTTTATTCACATTGGGTGTGCCAAAGCGTATGCGGAGGTGCATGATGTGATCCACCCGGCGCAGTGGACGAGTAAGCCGCGCAATATTCGGCACTCGCCCTTTTACGTTCGGCACGTGGAGCAGGGCGCGCAGTTTTTGCCGTCGGCGGGGTTGGAGATCCCCTATTGGCTGGAGGAAAATGCGCGGCTGCTGGAGCGGCATGAGAAGCAGGTGCCGGATCGAGAGGGTTGGGCGGCACAATATTGGAGCCGCATTCAGGGTGCAGAGCATTTGGGGATGCGCGAATCGGTGGGGCTGTTCGACTTGACGAGTTTGTCGATCATCGAGATCGATGGGCCGGATGCGGCGGCATTTATGGAGTATATGTTTACGGGGCGCATGAATTTTGCGATTGGCGAGGTGACGTATGCGCTGTTGTGTACGCCAAAGGGTGGGATTAAGCGCGATGTGGCTGTGGCGCGCAAAGCGGCCGACCGCTACTGGGTCTTCACCGGGAACGGGACTTTACCTCTTGAAATGGATTGGTTCAATCGCAATCGCGGCGAGCACGATGTGTCGGTAAAGGAGTTTTCTAAGACGTGGGCGGCACTTGGTCTCTTTGGTCCCAATGCGCGCAAGGTGCTAGAAAAAGTGACGCCAAATGATGTGAGCGATGAGGCGTTTCCGCTGTATACATGGCAGCAGATTGAGGTTGGGATGGCGAGCGTTTTTGCGATGCGGGTGTCGTATGTGGGCGAGCTGGGGTGGGAGCTGCATATGCCGATGGATGTGGCGCTGGCGGTGCGTGATGAGCTGTGGGCGGCGG
>JAUKWC010044733.1:0-10813 GCA_032356245.1 Endocladia muricata | reverse complement strand
TCATATGCGGACAACTTTCAAGTCGACATATAAAATCATTACGAGTCTTTTTTAACTTCTTTTTGCCCAAGCGACGCTCCATAGTGTTGACAGTTCGGACAGGCTGGAGCTGTCCAATTTCACCGACAGCAGGAGCGATAATTCAACCGAATATCCCGAAGAGCCCTCAATTTTCAACAACCATGTCTCTCACTTCCGACCTCCGTTGCATCGTTGAATCGCGAGTTCATACTCGCGCTCGCCTTGTAACCTCCGACTCCAAGTGTCGGCGGATGTATGGTGCCAAGTGGAAGGTCAAGAAAGCCTCTCCGTAACCGTCAGAGAAGTCAAAAAGTCCAAGGTCAATGACAGAAATGTCACTGATGTGAATGTCAGGTGTAAGCTTGACGATGGAATCAAGGTCATGTCACTACGGCTGGCAAACATCAAGGCAGGAGAGAGTCCGGAAAACGACGTTGAAACAGGAATCCCAATTGCTCCTCAAACCTCTGAGCAATTGGGAAAACAGTCATATAGTTCCGAATCGGGCGGTGGCGTCAAACCTTGTCACATCCATGGATGGAGACGGTCACGATGTCATAAAGAGCACAATCGAAGATGCATCTGGCCAGGTCGGTGAGGTCAACTGTACAGTGTGGAATCGTGCCGAAGTCAAGCGGGAAATGAATGGATTCATTTGCACGAAGCCTGGGAAGTTCATTGGCCCAATCGACGAGATTGTATCTGAGAGCTCTTACCATACATCATTGACCCCATTAGACTACTTCATGTGGATATTCCCGCAGCCTCGCCTGAATATCATGGTTGTGTGGACAAACAGGGACCCGGAAAGTCAGTATGTCGAAAGTCAGTATGTCGAGACTACAAGCAAAGGTGAGGTTTTACGATTTTTTTGGATTCTGGTCTTGATGCAAAGATGCTAGTTCAGAAATCGACGCACATCGTGGAGGAAAATCACGAGCAGGAAGCACTTGCCACACGCGTGTTTTGGAGACATGACGCTTTGTACCCGTTTCGAGCAGCTTCGCACCTGCATTACATTGACTGGAGCTGTAAGCAGCGCTGAGACTATGGGTCCGAGATGGAACCTGGTCAATGATATCGTTGATGCAATTAATGATCATCGGGCGACAAAGGTCAAGCCGTCGCACCGCATATGCGTCGATGGGAGTCTGTCGAGGTAGTACGGGCTACGGGAGAGCTGAATTTCTATTGGCATTTGACTTTATGTGTCACTCGATCGCAGGCCGGAAAGTGAGTGTGCAATCAAGTCAGATTGTTACGGTATCAGTGGCATCATGATTCGTCTCTAGTTGAAATCGTTAGGAGATGATAATGTTCACCAAAAGTACGAGGGTAGCTATAATCATGGAACCTCTCTACTTCTGAGACTGGGTGACGCGTGGTTCCACACGGACGGATTCATCTGCGCTGATTCGTACTTCGCGTTGGTATAGACAGCTAAAGTGCTTCTTGACAATAGGCTGAAGTTCACTGGTGTTGTCAAGATAGCCACAAATGGTTACCCTGTTGACTGCCTCTCCGGACTAAAAATAGGTACCAAGGGTTCTCACGTCACGATGGCCACTAATATGCCCGACCTCATTGCCATCATGTGGATTGACCGGGATAGACGCTATTTCATCAGCTCTACTGGGAAAACCTCGGCTGATGACAACATATGCTATGAGAGGTGGAGGTCCTGTGACGGAAACTCTCACCTGTACAGCACTGACGTAACCATTCTGAAAGTATGTAAGAGCTACTACGTAACATGCTCTCAGGTTGACAAGGAGAAGCGCTGTCGTCAGGATGGCCGTGGGCTCGAAACGTCTGTGTTTCCGGATATGGATACGGACGTCCATCGGGTGTAGTAGCGTAGTAAACCGTCCACCCGTCCTGCACGTTTTGGAATGCCATGGAATACTGGCTTCCTTGGCATTCGAAAACGCGGAGTTCGTGTAGTACGGCGGTTTTTCGCATGGACGCCGACTACCAAAAAATATATTCTGAACTGCCGCGTCCAGTGAACGCCCGCACCCACTACCCGCAGTTCATTTCCTCGTAAAACATCCAGCTCGTACTGCGAATTGCGCAGTACAATGCAGTTCCGCAACTCACCTTACGTACCTCAGGGTCACATGATAACCTACAGCCTGCCTCACGTGGATAGACTTACCTCGGACCATTCATACTGTTAACTGCCTTCCGACGGATTTCGCGCCACTGCAAGGAAGACCGCTACGCGCAATATGCGCCATCTGCGGCTCTCGGAACCTGACCACTACGCTCGGAGATGTTCGGCTGCACTGGATCATCCAGAACCTTGCCGACGTTTCGGGACATGGCAAGAAATGATATGTAAAACTCTGCGCTGATGTATCGGACAGTATCATAATCATAGTGCAACGCAATCAAGTACTAACGTGTAATCCTTGTAAGGCGTGGCACGAATTGCACGAGTGCTGCCGGGTGGCGTCAGTTCAGTGCGTGCGAAATATAAGAAGTTTAACTGTATCGCGGGGCTCAAACGTAGTGGTTTTGTCCTTCGCATTGCGTTCGCGTAGTAGAGCCCGCTTCGTGCATCTATTCATCACTGCTTCACAAGGCGCGCACGAATTCATAAATCTGGCACTGCTTGGTTTGCGCGAAAGTTCTGCCAATTGCAGCGCAACGCTTAGGCGTCCAGTCGAATGGGCATCCTTTTATACGGAACAACTTTCTTCCTACACTGTACGGCCACCCACCCTTAGAAGCACGTGGAAAGTACAGACGCCAACACTTCACTTCACCCTTGCCATAGCCGTGCTTCAGTTGACCCGTCCAGAACGGGAGGCACCCACTTCTTGTGCTGGACAGGTCCTACATGTATCACACGAAGCGTACAAACAAATTGGACCTCGACTCGACGTCAGAGAGAGGTTGCAAACGTGTACCTCGTGGCGTTGAAAAAATAAGTAATTTTGAAGATTGTTGGGCTATCACTAGTCGCAGGGGTTCAGATCTACCCATGTCAAAATACATGCGCAGATGGGTGTTGTTTTTCGGGTTAAATTTCGCACATCCATCTGTTCATGTGTTTTCACATGTGTGGATCTCAGCCCGTGTCACTAGTGACACCCGCCTGGTCTATAATTTCATTACTTCTGAAACCTCTTTTTCCTGCTATAGCGGCCCAAAAATCGCGCACCTTTTTTGGGCGGCTTTTCTGGCGGCTGAGCCCAAGCATATCTCAGCCCCTATATTTTGGCGTACTCGCCCGGGAGTGGTTGTGAAACTGGCATGTAGTGTTTAAGTTTGTTTTAATTTACGCTATTCGGGCACTTCTTCCTGTAGCTGCCTAATGTTCCCCACTACTTTTCAGGAAGGTAATCAAATTCTCGGGGTCTTCACAGTCGAAACCATCATCTCTAGGCCTGATCTCGTCCGCACTAATACTCTGGTCCGCGTGTAAGTCTGCAAGCCCAACCATGTCCGCGTCGTCCCGACTGTCCGACTCCTCACCTCTTTCATTACTCCTACGACTAACACAGGTCATCTCACTGGCCGGGAACTGCGGTAGCCTTCTCAGTGCGTAGAACACCTGGTCCGGCACACCTTTCCCTTCCGACATAAAGTACACATTGTACTGTGCTGTCAGCTCATCCGCAATGCGGTCCTCATACCCAGCCCCGGCGTACGCGCGATGCCCATGCCCCAAACGACAGAGGTGGGCAGCACAATGATTCTCTTCATCTTGAACAACGTCGCAGCTGCCACCCGCTCGCTCCCCTCCCCGTATGCAAACATGTGTCAACAATCACACACCCACACCGGAATGTCCACTGCCTCACTCACAATTGCGAAAAAGCTAGCGTCCCCACTCTCAATGACTCGTCAAAGTCATTGTGCGGCGCTTGTCGTGTGCATTCCTTCCCAGTAACCAAAAACCAACCCCAGAAAGCTGACCCAGTCACGCGTCCAGCTACGCACGCCTTCGCGAAGCCCACATCCATTCCCCCCTCGACTCGCAGGCATCCACCACCAGGCTTTGTGTACTGGAGTTGCGGGCGACTCCCAGCTCCTGGTTTGCTGCGTTCCCCTCGTCTTCGCGCTCGTTGACAATCGCGTTCCACCAGGTCTCATTTGGTCCCTGTCCCGGTGCATTCTCCCCATTGAATGTGCTCGCAATGAATGAAAACAACTTTTCAACGGGGGAAATCCTCCACTTGGGCGTCAACATGAGGGGCTCGAGGCTTCCATGCGGAATGCCGTTGGAGTTGGCGAGATTCTCAAGGCACGGGTAGTCGAGGTGCTGAAGCTCACCTTGTCGCCACTCAAAGTAGGCATGTCCTCTTTCATAATCGTCACCCCCGTCTGCTACGTTCCTCTAGAAGTATGTCAGACACCAAATGGGCTTCCAGATGTCCGGACCCACATCGATACCCTCAAGCTCGGTAGAGTACACGTCGCTCCACATGAAGAACTGAAGCCGATGCGTAGATACGACGTCCTTGGTGGAGAGTTACAAGTGCGCCCGGTGCTCAATGAGTATGTGGATCGCAACCAGCCAGAGCAAAGGATGCGGGTCTTTTGCCATCCAAGCCCGGAACTCCTTTTCTTCGTAATCTGGCTGGCCGACATTTGCCACATTTTCCCTAGTGTCGGGTGCCTTTCGAACACTATGGTCTTGTCCGCAGTGCCGGCCGGCAGCTGGTATGCAACCCCGTCGTCGAACATTCGCGGGGCACCCTGACGTCGGCTCGTTATCCCCTGGGCCGCCTTAGTCCTATCAGTGGTCCCCCGTCTCGACCGCTCCACTGCCCTGATCACTCAACTAGACATCACCGACTGCACAACCTGCACAAGTCGAGGCATCGACGATGAGGAGGGTGCACCCGTCTCTCTCGCTTGGAAGTGCTTTTGTCGTGAGCATCACTCTAGGGCCTTCCGCGCACGAACTGAAGGATCGAGTGCAGTCGCGTGGGAAGGAGGAGCACGACTGGCAGAGCGGCGTGTAGAAGGCACAGCAGATGAGGTCATCACTCGAGCTGGGGCGGTTTGCTTGCTGAGCCCGGGAGCAAAGTGCTTATTTATCTTATTCGCGAAGCGCGTAGCGCGGGCCTTGTTGTGCTTCTCCAGATCTTCTGTAGAGTCGCTGTGTTTCTTGGAGATGAGGCGTATCTGATTCAGGTAGAGCTCTTCTACGGAATTTCTGAGGAGTTTTGGGTGCGCAATCTCACTCCCCAGACAATCCTCACAATTCAGGCCCATCCCCTTACCATACTTCCCGAAAAAGTCTAGGCAGCCTTGGAAAACCTGTCGCGCGCCCGCGCAGAAATCTTTAGATCCAAACTTTCCGTCGTGGTCCGCGTTGTTGATGAACCGCGACGCGCAAGTCATGAACAGAGCTACGACTTGAGGGCTCTCGGACCAAAGGTGCTGGTCATCTAGGTGAGTGATGCCGAGCTTCTCAGAGGTCGAAGTGTCGAAGGTCAGGTCGCGCAGCGCTTTCACGAGGCCTGAATCTCGGAGAAAAATCTTAGTTACGCGTACGTAGGGGCGGTAGGCAGACAGGCCGGTTGCTGTTAGTATAATGGTCTTCGTCATTGCTTTTCCAGTTCCCTTCTGAGTTAACGCCAGTGGGTTCATGTCTTCCTCCACGGCGAGAGCATGAACGAAGTGCATGACACTCATTAGGTAGTGGATGAACGACTTGTCGATGCGGACCATCACGGTGGAGGTGTTCTGTTGCGACGCGTCGGACATGATTTCCATATCCTTCATGTTCCGTCCATCCTTTCGGCGGATAAGACGCACGCGAAGGCGCTCGCGAGACCATGTCTTGCCGTCCTCTTCCTCTTTCACGCTAAGGACAGCTCGGTGGCGATGAAGGCTGTCGACTATAGCAAACTTCACACTTTCGCGCAACACCGTGCCGTCCTGGATGGTGTCGTTAGCTATATCTAGCAGCGAGGGATTGTCGCACCGTCGCACTGTGACCAACATGACGTCAAGGTCGTACTACCAGCCACGCTCAACCATGCTGGCGTAGGGGCAATCGATGGTAGCGTTCGTGCTTTGGCGAAGAACGTGCTGCGGCTGTATAGTCTGTGCAATATATACGTAAAACTCGGTGGACTCGTAGTCGGCCTTTAGGAAAGTCCGACAGGACACCAGCTGCTCCTCGACTTCCACGGCAGCCACATCAGAGCCCTCCCCGTCCGAACTCTCTGCTGCTCGAGAGCGGTCGGGCGAAGGGCGCACCTGGCCTGAGGCGTCCTGGCGCAGGCGTTTGCGTGGTGGCGACTCCGACGGAGAGGGCTGCACGCTCGCTTCGGCCCAGAACTCCTCACCTATCGCCGCCGGCTGCGATTACGGCTCCGACTGTACCCCCAGCTGCGGCTCCGAGGCCACCGTGGGCGAGTCGTGCGTGGAGCTCGTCTTGGGGAGTTTGCTGGTCATTTCGGAACTACGCTACTCGCGAGAAAGGGTCAACAATGGGAATGAAGGATGAGGGATTTGATAAGGGGACGGCGGAGAAGACGAGAAATGATCGGTGTGCGGGGGAGAGAGCACGGGTGACGATAGAAAATCAAAAGACTGCGAGAAGAGAGTGGTAACGAAGGAAGGGTACGAACATGACAACCAGAAAAGGTTGAGCGGGCACGGTTGGCGGCAATTATCCTCGCGCACGAAAAGAAGCAATTCTGAGCGCGCCGCAATAGCTGCATTTCACGTTTGAAAAGTATATAGTTCATAAGATCGATGGGGTGTTACTAATGAGAGGGGTTGAGATCTGCACATGTGAAAATGCATGGGCAGGTTGATGTTGTTTTTCAGATTATATTTCGCACATCCATCTGCTCATGTGTTTTCGGATGTGTAGATCTCAGTCCCTGTTACTAGTGACATCCCCCTGCCCCCTAAACAATCTATCCATTTTTCCAAGTTTCGTGAAGGGTGTGCCACTGTTTGTTACTGCCGTTACGAAACAGAAATGTGGGCGTGTGGGAGCATGTAGTATTCCTAGCCGCTCCCCTACCTCTCCGCAGTGCAGATGGCGCACACCTGCTCCCACAGCACGATACCTCACACCCTCTTAATACCGATTTATCGATGCGGTCTCCCCTGCTTTCCTTGCTTTGTCGTCGTCTCTCCTCCGTGCACCTCAATCAACGAGGTTTCCCTTGATCGCCTGCGACGCTCTGCTCCTCCATCCTTGCATCCCGATCATTCCTACGCTTCTTTCTCCCTTTCGATCCTCACCGTACTCTGCCCTTGGCGCCGACTGAATTCGGCCGGGCCGGGACAGCCGGCGTGTCTTTTCCTGCCTTTATTGCCGTTCTCTCCTCATCTGAGGTGAGCGCAAAGTTTGACCTCACGAAGTTCCACATGGCGGCCTTCCTGCCCTTTGTCATCGCAGCAGACGACAAGGCCTCAATGGAGATCAAGGAGATTGCCGCAGTGAAGAGCAAGCAGCGCAAGCCTGCCGGCGACTTCCGCAATTCTATCGAGAGCAATGACCCGGTCTCTCCCGAGCTAGGCGGCGAGCAGACGAAGCAGATAGTGCGCGTAGCGCTGTCAGTTGTGTTGCTGACCCGCAAAGACAAGAGGATCGGGGAGATCGCGGATGTGCTCCTGATCCAGAAGAACTATGGGGCGTCCGTTATCGTTGGCACCCAGTTCATTCCCTCTAAGGTCAGGAAGGTTCGGAAAGTAGTTCTGCATGGAACCTTTTCCGTCGGCCGCCCCAGGACCCCCGAGGTTCTGATGTTCTTCCACGGAGTCGACGTATGCAACTCGAAGCGCGCCAGCAAACGTGTATGCGCTTCGAAGAAGATAAATGGAACAAGGAAATGTCTCGCTTTTGCTGTCCAGCTGCTATCTCGGGCGTGGACGATACTGGCGAAGGCAGTCGGAGTTTCAGAGTCCGACGCGTTAGTCGGACGCTACATTCGGTTTCGTCCGCGCTTTCAGCACTTTGTGGCTTTGAAGTCACGCGCTGATAGCTTTACACGCATCACGATGGATACCACGCTGCAAGGGAATGGGATAGCAAGGGGGGAGGAGAACACGAGAAGTTCGGTAGCGTGGGGCCGAGCTGCAGAGCGGGATGGGGCAATGCGCGCGGTTACCAGTCTGTTCCTGTCCAGCTTGCAAGCCATCGTTACGAACAAAACTTTGTACGATGTCAATCACCGCAACAGCTGGCCGTATCTAGACCGCTTTGAGTCGCGCGATGACCACTTGCCAAGGGTCTCTGCCGACTTGAGCGTGGATACCCGGGAGGCTTTTGGGCTTTAGAGTGAAGCGCCTGAAGATAATGGTGCCTGTTCAGATGTTATCCACGTGGACTGGGAGCTGTCGTATGCCGATTCGGAGGACACGGAACCGCGTCGTCGTTGGCAAGTGACACTGTCAGGCACGACGCGCGGTGTGCGACTATCCGCGCAGCCTCCTCGTTCTTTGTCTTCCCGCCTGAAAGAAGAGGTAGAGCTGGAACTGGAGGGTACCAATAACGAAGTGGGGCGTAGGGTGGTACACTGTCGTACGGCGCGGGCCAGTGAGGCTTTCCGGTCCAATCTCAACCCATTCGTGCCGAGGCCGAGCGACCCCATTCGTGAAGCACCAGAAACAGCCAACCGTATTAGCCCGTCTCCACCGCCGGTGGAGGTGTCGGAGGAGACGCTCCCCGAGGACAGTCCATCGACCGACCTTCTCGGGGAGTAGCTCGCCGTGATGAAGTCGGACTGCCGTGTCCAGAGCTTCATTTTCCAAGACCTCCTCCATCATCACGCTGACGACTCGGGTGAGTGCCTGGAGCGCAAGGTTCAGCTGCTGTGGACGGATCTTCCGTTCAACACCCGAAGCGAGCGGGGTGCGGACAACTCTGCCCATGATGTCTTCACCCACAAGGAATGGACGTTTCCATTGCAACATTCGACGCATTGCTTCCAAGAACCGCGCACGGAATCATGTTAAGGTAGTGGTGTACAGTTTGGCATGTGGCTTTCGCGTCTCGGGCGTTACAGCTAGAGAGATGTACGACCAGGCTAGTGACAAGGCCACTGCGTCGAGTGCGAGGCGTCAGAAGGACCTCGTGTCTAACGTGGGGGACCACCAGATGGTCCGCGTCCGAGCCCGAAGTTTTTACACGCAAAACCGAGGTGTAAAAGGATGTGGCCACCCCTTAGTCCCGGAATGGGCTCTTCACTTCTGGCGGACGAATGTCCCGCTTGAAGTACAGTTCGCCCGGGTATTCTACCAAAGCAACGGGTATATGCAGTCATTGCACACAGCCCGGACAAACTGTATGAATGGAATCCAGCGGTTGGAGTCTGGAGAGGTGGTGAGAAGAATGGACGAAGGGGGTCCCACGAAGATGCTTCGACCTGAGCAGATGAGCATCAACCTTCTGAGCGAGGTGGTGTTGCAGTATTCGACACTGGAGGACCTTATGGTGGACTGGCTCAGTGATACTTGCGTGACTGCAAAAGAATGCGTAAGGCTTCCGAGACATCGCCGTTTCGTGGGGTGCGAGAAATATGACAACTTCGTCAGTGAAGCTCTCCCGAGCTTGGTCAAGGCGTGTTGCGAAAGCGTTATGAGCAGCGTGTGCGACATTGGTGGCTCTCCGCGGGTTGTGGAGCTTGCCAGAAGGTAGTTGGCCCGCGTGAAACGGAACGTGTCTGCCAAGAGGGGGAGCAGCCCTGCTGATCCTCCTGCCGGGTGTCCCCAGTATCAATGTCTACCAGAGTACATAGTCCAGTTTATTTCGAGCTTCGCAGGCGATCCCATGCTTTCCCTGCGCTACTCACTGACTTCGGTGGACAAATGGCCGGCAGAGTACCACGATCTGCTGAACACGCGAGACCTGCTAACAATATGGGCGGTGGAAGTGATGGTGACGTGTCTGGTGGTGCGTTCGTCGAGGGTGAAGTACGAAGGTGTGCGACTCGGGGTATTTCCGGACCGGGTCTTCGCGAGAGAAGAGACGATCCTCCCCGTCTATGGGACGATCCTGAAAGCAGACTTGCATGAGCGCACCAGGAAGAAGACAAGGATCTACAAAGGTGGAATTTTTGGCGGTAGACAAAGAACGTTTCAACCGGGTAGCTCTTCTCGTGGAAAGGCGGGCGGAGTCCGGTGAGGGTCCGAGGCATAAGGTGTACATTGTGACGGCACTACTTTGTGTTGCCAGGTTTGTGAACGACGCCCGGTACTTGCTTGGGGACGAAGAGGAGCGAAATAGGGGTACTTCTAGAGCGCGAGACACAAACGTGGGGTTTTACGAGGATCGCGGGGATTTGTCGCAGAGAGTGCTACGTTCACTAAACACCGTTCCCATTCGTACGGCGAGTGAGATTCTGAAGGGCAGGGAGCGGTTCATAAACTATGGGAATGAGCTAAGCTTCTGAGTACGTGGTAGGATCTTCTAAAGTAGTATGCAGGTAAACGAATTTAAGCACTCCATGCAAGTTTGAGAATCATTTCCATGCGAGCAGGCCACAATATGGTGGCTGAGAAGGACTTGGACTCAGCCGCAAGAAAGGTCGTCCGGAAAAGTGTTTGATTCTTAGGCCCCTATAGCGGGAAAAAGAGGTTCGATGAGTAATCAAAATGTAGACTAGAGGGTGTCACTAGTGACAGGGGCTGAGATCTACACATGCGAAAGCACATGAGTAGATGGATGTGAGAAATTTAATTTGAAGAAGAGCATCCATCGGCCCATGTATTTTCACACGTGTAGATCTCAGCTCCTGTCACTAGTGACACCATCCAAATCTGAGTTTTCGTCTATTTCTGGAATGCCCATTTGTAGTTCCTCAGC
>JAUKWC010044722.1:0-10815 GCA_032356245.1 Endocladia muricata | reverse complement strand
GAGATGGCCTGTTAGCGCGGCTTGTGCGGCGATGGTGGCGGTCTCCTCATCCCGGATTTCGCCGACCATGATGATGTCGGGATCTTGGCGCAGAATGGCCCGTAAGCCCCGAGCGAAAGTGTAGCCGATGCCCGCATTGATCGGGATCTGCACGACGCCGGACATGTCGTATTCGACCGGGTCTTCGATGGTGATGATCTTGCGCACGCCATTGTTGAGGCCTTGCAGGGAGCGATAGAGCGTCGTGGATTTACCCGAGCCCGTAGGCCCAGTCACGAGCAGCACGCCATTGGGATGGGCCAGCAGACGCTGCAATGTGGCTTCGTTGCGCCCGCCGAGCCCCAGTGCGCCGAGGTCGGGGAGCGTGTTATCTTTTTTCAGCAAACGCAGAACGAGCGATTCTCCCCACGATCCGGGCAGCGAGGAGACGCGGAGATCGATTTCAGAGCCTGCAAAGCGAATGGTCTGTCGTCCGTCCTGTGGCAGGCGGCGTTCGGCGATGTCCATTTTGGATAGGAGCTTGATGCGGCTGACGACGGCGTCAAAGCGTGAGCGCGGCTCAGTCGGGCCATCGCGCAAGACGCCGTCGATCCGGTAGCGGACGCGGAAGTTATTCTCGAACGGCTCGATATGAATGTCCGAAGCGCGGTGTTTGAGGGCGTGGCTGAAGATGCGGTTGACGAAGTCGATGACGGGCGCTTCCTCGGCAAGTTCACGCAGGCGGGCGGCATCATCGAGATCGCTTGCGTCACTGGTCGGGAGGCGAAAGGCCGCGAGTGCGGATTCCAGCACCGGAGTTGTCGAGAGGCGGTAATCAATGTCGAGCCCGGCACGATAGGCCGCCTTGTCGAGGGTTTCGCGTAAGGCAGGATCGAGGATGTCCTTGGCGATGGCGGTAATCTGTCCAGCGTCCATCCAGACCGCGCAGTGTTGGGTGTGGAGCCAGGCCTCGGACAGGCCGAGCGTGGTGCGTGCTGTCTGATACGCCGACATGTCCGATGGAAGGATTGTGGCGAGTCCGAGCCCGAGCTGGTCGGCGCGTACAGCCAGCAGCGCGTCCTCACTGATCGCGCCATAGCGCAAGAGCGCCTGATCGAGCGTTGTGCCGGATTCCGCTTGCAGGCGCTTGGCTTGGGCGAGGTCGTCGGGTTTGACGAGACCGCGCGCGGACAGGAGCGTTTCAAGCTGTGCGGTTTGCATTGGTGCTGGGTGGCCCATGATAGCCATATAGCCTGTCGATGGCGGTTGCGCCACGGTCTTGCTGTTTGCGGCAAAGGCGTGCGGCTAACCAGTGCGGCTAACCAGCGCGGCGTTGCGGTATCGGCACATCACCTATCGGGCAATAAAAAAGGCGGCACCGAAGTGCCGCCTTTCTTTCTCGAGTGAGAGAACTTTACTCGGTGGAACCGCCGCCACCTGGGGAGAACTGGTCTCCGTCGGCTGTGGGCTGCTCACCGGGATTGGCATATTCCAGGAAGTCGCCGTTTGCGCCGCCGCCGAAGGACGTAACCACGCCCGAACGGGAGAGGAGACGGTCAACATCGATGGCATCATCAGCTTCGAAGTTCACGAGAGCATCGGCACGAACGAAGTCGGGCATGCCGGGCGTGTTGCCCCATTTGTCGATCGAGCGAAGAACGATTTCACCGTTCTGCGCGGCCGAAAGAGCTGCAGGGATGACGCCACGATATGTACCTTCGGCAGACGCGGGACGCGCGTTCGAAAGTGTGATCGTGTAAGGCGTGTCGTTGACCTGATCGACGCCAGTGACGCGATAGACCGAGTCGGTCAGTGCGCCGTTCGGGCCGGAGTTCCAGTCAAAGACACCAAACTGCTTACCTTCGCGCTGAAGGAAGTCGATGTTGCCATCCGTGTAGAATTCACGCGGCACGAAGTTGGCGTTCGTGTCGTTGAAGCGTGTGATCACGTCTTCGACGCGAAGCTGCTGCGTGAGGATCTGCTCGGAACCCGTTTCGTAGAGTTCGATTGCATCTTCTTCGCCGTCGAAGAAATCATCCTTGTCGTCGCCGGTCAGTGTGACCTGATAGCTGAGGACATCGTCCACGATCGGCACTACAACGCCGAGGCTTGGAATTTCGAAGCGGTCGAGACCGGTCGTGTCTTCCAGAACCAGGTCGAAGCTGACGCTGGTGATGTCGGTGTCGTCGACAGGTGTGCCGTCGATCGAACGTGCAACGTTATCGTCGATGGAGCCGTTGATGAAACCAACGACAGGATCGGACAGATCCGTGTAATCGGGAAGGGCGATAAACGTGTCGCCATCCAGATCGGACGGTGCGCCGGGAACGGCTGGTGGCGTACCACCGGGGCCGGCAGGCGTTGCGCCGAACAGGGCTTCATCGTCAAAGATGCCGACGTTCACAGCGGAACGGCAAGGCGTGACGAAGCTTTCGGATGTAACAGTCCCGTTTTCAATGTCCGTACCGCTTTCCGTCTCGACGGAAACCGTCAGGGGTGTCGGTGCGGAGGGGCATTCGTCGAGCTTGACGCTGAAGTTGAAAGTCAACTCATCGGTCGTGTCGTTTTGCGGGATCGAGATCAGCAGACCGACTTGCGTGTCGTTCGCCTGGCCATTGGCCTGGACAACGGTTGCAACTTCGTTCGTGCCGTTACCGGTCACATCGTCAGCACCAACGGGAGCCGCGAGGGACGTACCAGCAGGCAGCAAAACGGTGACGGCAAGGTTGTTACCTGCAGGAAATTCACCATTGAGTGTCGTAGGCTCGACCGTGAAGTTGAGCGTGGCAACGTTTGTTGCAGGCTGCGGGAATTCCAGCTCGAGAGCGGGCGTTACCGGAGCAGCAGGCGTGTTGACGGTAAGTTCGAGGGCGCTAGCGCTCGTGGCCGTCAGGGCAGCAATGGATGCCGCCAAAAGAAGTTTATTAAGTTTCATGTTCTCCTCACTTGAGATTTTTTGATGATACGGATGAAACCCGAACCATCGCGTCGTACAGAAAGTCGGCGAGTCTGGAGTCCCCCCAGCTTCCCATCCTTCAAGGCTTCCCCTATGAATTGAAGGCCTTGCACGTCAAGGGAAGATTACCATTCCGCGCTACAAAAACGCAGGCGGTTCAGGTATCTGGCTCCCCAATGCCCGCGCTGATGGGGGCTATAGTGTGAACACTTCCTTAATTGCGTTAACTTTTCAAGGCACTCTTGGCCGAAAATGACAGTTTTCACTGCAATTTCCGTCATTTACAGGGTTTCCATGGCACTTTGCGTGGCTGTCCACCCCAATCCACGACGGCTATAGCGGAGTCGGGACAGGCCCGCATCGCCGGAAAACGGCCGACCCGTGTCGGTTTGACCTTCGGGCGAGGCCTCCGGGTTTCGGGCCGTTTGTGTGGTAAATGTGTCACGTAACGTGAAGGCTTCGACCTGTACGTCATAGAGCGAGACCACAAATCGCGACGGTGCGCCGCCCGTGGCTTTGACCGGACGGGGCGGCGCAAGGGGTGTTGCCTGCCAGCCCACCGTGACCCGGCCGATGCGGGTGCGGCCCCGGGGCTGGAGCGCGAAATTGACGGTGGCGAGGTGGCTTTCGGCGATCTGGCGCTCGATGATGCGGGCCTCTGCGCGTTCCAGGCTTTCCGTCGTGGTGACGAAGCGGCCCTGCAGTTCCAGAAGCGGCAGGAAGGCGGCGGCGAGCAGGAAGACCGCGATCATGGCCTCCAGCACGGAGAAGCCGTCCTCCCGCGCCGTGCCGCCATCTGTCTGCATCAGAAGTTTGCGGGCTTGAGCGTGAACATGCGGGAGTCGTCATTGAGACTGCGGTCCAGCCGGCCCGAGAGTTCGCGCACGAATTGCGAGCGGTCCTGCTGGCCGCGCAGGACATAGGCGGTAATCAGCACCACCAGCTCCGTGCGGTCCACGCTGTAGCTGTCCGAGGAGAACAGGTTGCCGAGCACGGGGATGTCCTTGAGCAATGGCACGCCGTTTTCGTTCCGGATGGCGGTTTCCTGAATGAGGCCGCCGAGCACCGCCGTTTCGCCGTCTTCCAAGCTGAGTTGCGTCGAGAGCGAGCGGTTGGAAATGGTGGGCGAGGAGACCGCGCCCGCCGCGTCGATGGTCGAGGAGACTTCCTGACTGATGGTCAGGTCGATCCGGTCGTTGGAAAAGACGATCGGCTCTATGGCCAGCAGCACACCCGTCTTGCGATAGGCGACCTGTTGCAGGATGTCGGTATTGCCGTCGCCGCTCTGATTGTCGGCGGCGCGCTGGGCGGTGATGATGGGCACGTCCTGGCCGACCTGGATTTCCGCGGCAACGCCGGAGCGTGCCGTCAGGATGGGCGTGGAGAGCACCTTGACCCGGCGGTTGGACGCGAAAGCGTTGAGCGCGGCGTCGATGTCACCCGTCAGCAGGCGGGCATTCAGCCCGGCCCCGCCCAGCCCCAGGCCGTCCGTGGAGGCGCGCAAGGAAGCATTGCCGTCAAACAGGTCGTTGTCGAACAGTTCGACCCCGAAATTGGTGCTGTCGTTCAATGTGACCTCGGCAATCTGCACCTCTATCAGGACTTCCGGCCCGGGGGTGTCGAGCTCTTCGAGGAGTTCGAGCAGCTTTTCATATTGTACGGCCGTGCCGGAGAAGATGAGGCGGTTGCCGATGGGATCGACCGTGAAGGGGCCTGCGCCGCCGGCGCCACTTTGATCCTGACCGAGAATGGAATTGTCGGCATTTTGCGGCAAGCCGACCTCGAAGCCCGGAATGGTTCCGTCGCCCGGCAGGAGACCGCTGATGCCGCCCGTTCCGCTGAGCGCGTTATTGGCAATGGTCGCGAGTTCGGTCGCGTCCACATTGCGCACCTGATAGATAAAGAGTTCCGGCTGATCGCCGCGCGAGACCGCCTGGTCGAATTCCCGCATCCATTCGGCGACGCGGGCCTGGGCTTGCGGTGTGCGGGCGAAGACAAAGAGGTCGTTGGAAAATTCCACCGGCAGCAGCGTGACCGTGCGGGTCAGGCCGACCTGCGTCGAGACTTCCCAGCCTTCGATGCGGAGCGCCGAGGCGAGCGCGGTCGAAAGCTCCCCGACCTCCCAGTAGCGGGGCGAATAGCGCACGACCTGACTGCCGGCATAGTCGAGTTCGTCGAGTTCGCGGATGATGGCGATGGCGGCGTCCACGTCCTCGGGAAAGCCCGAGAGGATCATGTAGCCCTGACTCTGGGCGACGGTGATCTTGAGACGGTCATTGCCCTGCCCGAACGCCTGGGTGAGGAAGTTCAGCATGGAATTCACGTCGATGGCCTGCAGCTCCACGAACTGGATGACGGGACGCAGATCCGAGCGTGTGCGCAGGCGGGCGCGGCTTTTGATGAAATCGGGGATCTGCGCGCGCAAGCTGGAATCCGAGACGATCTGATAGACCCCGTCGCGCGGCACGACGCGCACGCCGTATTGTTCGAGGGCATCGGAGACGAGCGCGAGAAAGTCGCGCGCGGGCAGTGTGCCGCCGGAGCGGATCTGCACGACCGCCGCCTGATCGGCGACATCGGGGCCGGTCACATAAGGCACATCCAGCATTTCGCCGAACACCACATCGATGAATTGCGCAACGGGAAGCGCGGGCACGAAGGCGTCCACGGTCTTGGCCCCCAGTCTGGGGGCGCGGCTATTGCCCTCGAACGCGATGCCTTCGGGGTCGGACAATGTCGGCACACGGCCCACGGTCGAGGGCGCACGGCCCGGCACGACGGAAGGGCGATAGGTCGGGGTGTCCGCCACGGGTTCGCGGTAAGGGCGGCCCACGCGCGAGCGCAGGGACTGTTCGGCCAGCGATTGCTGGGTATCGGTCGCGTCGGTCGCGGTCTTCTGTCCCATCGTCTCGCATCCCCCGAGGACGAGCGGAAGCGCGACGGCGCACATCAGGCCTGCGCGTGTCAGGCTTGCGCGGGAAACGCGCGGTCTCCGGGTTGCTGGAACGTCGGTCATACCATTACCTCTGGCCATTACCTTTGACCTTTACCTCTGGCGGGGATTGTTTCGGTTCCGCGATCTGCGCTCTAGCGGAGCGGCGGGCCGGATGTCGAGAGTGCGGGTGACGTCTTTCCAGACGAATTCCGCCGTCGAGAGGTCTGTCGCCACCAATGTCCAGCCACCGGGCGTGGCGTCGCCGACGCGCAATGTGGCCATGACCTGTTCGCTGCCGGCCCCCTCGCCAGCCTTTTCCATCAGCTGCACACCGGGGACGCCGTCGATGATTCCGGCGGCGATGAGGGTGGGCACGGGCGGTTCGCCCTCCACCGCGCCTGATTCCGACGCGGCGGCGATTGCGGCGGCACTGCCGGGGGCGAGATAGGGGTCGGGGAAAATAAGCCCGCTATCCAGCGCACGGGCCGAGCCCTGCACGCGGCCCGCGCCGGAGGCGGACAATGCGGCATCGACATCGGCGACGCGGGAATACCAGTCGGGCGCGGACGTGGTGGCGACATCGTCGGCATCCGTCGCGCGGAGGAGTCCGAACAGTGCGCCGATGACGGCGACCGCGACGGCAAGCGTGCGAATGCTCATGGTGCGGTCTCCCCTTCGGGTTCGGTCACGATTTCCAGGCGGATGCGGCCCGAGACCGAGGTGACGGCGGGTGAGCGGGGATTGTCGGCGATGGAAAGGGTCAGCTCGTCTATATAGAGTGGCGGATCGAGGGCCGCGAGCGAGGCGATGAAGTCATCGCCCGCATCGCGCGCGAGCCGGGCGGTCAGGTTGAAGCCGAGTGTCGGGACGGCGTTGCGGCTATCGGCCTCTGTATCGAGGGTGACTTGCGGACGGGCGTCGCGGGCCTTGGCGCGGGGACCGGTGGGTATATGCGCAGCATGGGCTGTGCGCAGGGACGTCTCGAGCTCCGCCTTGATGATGCCGAGTGTGGCCCCGCGCCAGAGATCGGAGGTCGCGCGCGCGCCGAGACGCTCGGATTCCTCCAGCCGCGCGGCCCAGACCTCTTCGGGTTCAAGGGTCAGCAGTGTGTCGGTCTCCTGCTCGAGCGCGAGGCGGGTCGTGCGGGACTCCGCCACACGGTCGGCGAGGGAGGTGAGGAGCAGGTAAGACGCAATGGCTGCCAGCGCGACGAGGCCGTAGCGCACGAGCGGCGTGGCCTGATCGTCGAGCGAGCCGAGCTGATCGCGCCACTTGGTCGTGGGTGTGGCCGTATTTATGGTTGTGTGTGTGGTGGAGGGGGCGCTCATGTCGGTGTCTCCGCCGGGTTGGCGGTCTGCAGATCGGCGCGGATTTCGAGACCGTTGCGACCGACCGTGCGGACATTGGCGTTTTCCAGCGTCGGGAGCGCTTCGATGTCGGCGACGAGTGCGGGGATATCGATGGGCGGGCCGTCACCGATCAAGAGCAGGAGTTCGCCGCCCTCATAGACGAGGCTGTCGAGTTCGGGCGCGCGCACGGGGAGCGGCTCACCCGTGTCGGGGTCGGTGATGACCGGACGGTCGTCATGAGCGCGGGCGAGGATGGAGTCGATGCCGACCAGCGCGCGCAGGAGGATGTCGGCGTCCTGCTGCGCGGCGGAACGGGCGGCGCGTTCCAGCTCTCCGGTCGCGCGGCGGCGGAGTGACAGGACGGTCTGGGCGGGCGGGGTGAGGGTGTCGATCCGGGAGGCAAGGCGTGCATTGTTTGTGCCGATCCAGGCAAGCTGACTGCCGAGATAGGCGAGCCCGCCAAGGGCGACGAGCCCGACCGCCGCCAGCAGGCGTGCGGGCGAGAGGCTGCGCGCCAAGCGGTCTCGGGTGATATCGAAAGCCGGCAGGTCGTTGACGATGGGTGGAGCCTCGACATGCGGCATGGGTGTACCGACGAGGCTTTCGTCGCGCTTGGCCCCGCGCATGAACAGCTGCCAGTCGGTGGGGCCGGGTTGGGCGCGCCACCAGCGGGAGGCGACGAGACTGCCGCCTTCCCAGACCTGACCTTCGATCCCGGGCTCTACGGCAATAAGGCGGATGCCGTTGGTGATGGGCTGGCGCAAAAGGGTTTCAGGCCGGTAGCGCGCGCCCTCGCCATCGGTGGCGGGAAAGGCCCAGACGCCGACGCCGTCGCCGGTCGCGTCCGGCACGATATGCAGGGTGTGGCCCGGGGCGAGTTCCGTGCGCGCTTTCAGGGCGATTGCGGCAAGCCCTGCGCGCCCGACTGCGCGGCGGCGGTGACGGCGGAATTCGCAGTCCGCGCGCGGCACAACGATTACGGGAGGGACCACGGGCGGGATCAATCCCAGACCACGCTTGGGCGCAGCGTCCGTCTGTCCGGGGGCTTTAAGGGCCGGGCGTAGCATAGGTGAACCTGTGTGATGACTCCCAGGCGCTCTGGTAGCGCGAGAGTTCCCCCGGCCTCAAGGCCCGAGATGCAATGCGTCGTGTGCGGAAGGGTGCGTCCAGCGCGGACGCGCGACGGTCCACCTCCATGATGGACAGGCGCGGCTGATCCGGATCCGGCACGACCATCAGAAACCGCGTGCGGTCGCCGGGGGCGGTGGTGATGTCGGCAAATTCGTCATTGGTGACGGTCACACTCGCGTCCGTGCCGATATCGAGCGTCCGGCGGATGCGGGCAGGCGCATAGGCGGCGCGGATGCCGGCCTGCGCCGGGTCGAGCGTGGTAAAGGAGGCAAGCACGGCCGGATCGATGACGTCGAGCACGGCGTCCCAGCCGATGACGCGGTGAAGTTCATCGAATGAGCGCAAGGGGCGGTTGGTCGGCTCCCGCAGGTCGGCTTGGCGATATTGCGCGGCCTCGGCCCCGGAGGCGCGGCGGTTGCTGTCGGCGTCCACATAGTCGGCGAGCGCGGCGGCGGCGATGCGGGCCTCGCGCGCAGGGTATCCGAGTTCGATCAGCATGACGGCGACACTGTCTGGAAGCGCGGTGTTGAGCGGCAGGAGACCGCCCGCATCCTGAGCCGCGACCGCGCCGTCGCGCGCGATGCGCCATTGCCCGTCGGGGACCCAGGTCTGGGGGCTGTCCGGCCCGGGGAGTGTACCCTGGACCTGACCGTAGAGTATGGCGTCGGCGGGATCGAAGCGGCCCGGCAGATCGAAGCCGTCCCGCAAGGGGCTGGCCGCGAGGAGGGTGAAGAGGGTTTCGGCCTCGATCGAGGCGATGGCGGTCTCTGTGCGGGCGCGGGCTTCGAGCTGGCGCACGATTTCGGTATTGCGCGACAGGCGCTCCATGGCGAAGAGGCTGACGACGCTGAGCACGCCGATAAGCACGAGAACGTAGGGCACGACAAAGCCGTCCGATGAGGCGCGGCGGTTCATTGTGCGATCTCGGCACTGGTGGCGGGAAGGTCGGGATCGTTGTCGAGGGAGCCGAGCCAGACGTCGCCGAGATCGGAGCCTGCCGCAAAGTCCACGCGGATGGCGGCGGGCATGAGCGGGGCGGCAGAGAGCAGGTGATCGCGGGCGGCGGGCGTGTCGGTAATAAGTGTGGCCGGGCCGAAGGGGATGGGCGTGTCCGGCGGCCAGCTATCGCGCCAAAGACCGTCCGTGCCGAGATAGGCGAGCGTGGCGGGCGAGGCCGAGAGGCGCGTGGTGGTGTCCGTGGTGGCAAGGACCAGTCCCGCATCCGTGGTGCGCAGGGCAAAGGCCGTCAGGCCTTCGGACTGGCCGGGGACGCGGCCCGATTGCGCGGTAAAGCCCGTGGGCCCGCCGATAAACGTCGCCTGGGATTCGCCGCGCCAGCCGGGGACAATGCCTGCGACAAGGTCGTTGAAGACGGCCCGCGTCAGCACGGTGTTCACCGTGCGCTCTGTCGCGGCTCCCGCGCGGGCGGATAGCCCGGTGAGTTGGGCCAGCGATTGATAGGAGGCGAGCGAGACGAGGCTGAGAATGGCGAGCGCGATGATCATTTCGAGCAGGGAAAAGCCTGCGTCCGTATCGTCCAGAGTGTGATGACCCCTCGTCATAGGCCCGACTAGGCCAAGTGCGCGGGATTCACAATCGCGCGACTGCAGGCTTGAGAGACGGCGGGCGAGCGGGCAAGAGCGGGGCGTGACGATCTATCGGTACAAGGCACTGGACGCGGGCGGCGCGACGCAGAAGGGCGAGCTGGACGCCGTGAGCGAGGCGGACGCGCTGTCGCGGCTATCGGCGAAATCGCTGGACGCGTTCGAGATTACGCCCCTGCCGCCGCAGCTGTCTTTGGGGCGGGCGGCCAAGATCAAGACGGCGGACCTGTCGCTATTCGTGCGCCAGCTTGCGACACTGCTGTCGGCGGGTGTGGGGATACTGGATGCGCTGGGATCGCTGTCGCGGTCGAAATCCCATCCGGGTCTTAGTGTGGCGGCGGAAAATATCGCGCGCGACCTGCGGGCGGGCCAGAGGCTGTCGGGGGTGATGGACGCGCATTTGCCGAAACTGCCGCGCTATGTCTCGCGGCTGGCGGAGCTGGGCGAGGCGACGGGCCAGAGCGCCAAGGCGCTGACGGATGCCGCCGACCGGATGGAGTTCGAGGCCGAGATCGGATCGGAAATCCGCACGTCCCTGACCTATCCGATTTTCCTGAGCGTGGTGGGGAGCATTCTGGTGCTGCTGCTATTCATCTTCGTTGTGCCGCGTTTCGATGCGTTGATCGGGGACCGGACGGATGCGATCCCGGCGTTTTCGCGCGGCGTGATCGCGATCGGGCGGACGCTCTCAGAGAACCTGTTGATCGTGGGTGCGGTGATTGCGGGGATCATCTTTCTGGTCAGCCGCTTGATGGGTTCGCCGACCGCGATGGGGCGGCTTTACGGCTGGGCGGAAGGGTTGCCGGGGTTCGGCAAGGTGTTGGTGCGGGCGGAGCTTGGCGGCTGGGCAAGGACGACGGG
>JAUKWC010044721.1:0-47519 GCA_032356245.1 Endocladia muricata | reverse complement strand
CCAACGGGAAGAAGGTGCCGTTTTGGTTTTTGCCGTTGGATTTGCCGGCAAAGCCATTGTTTAAGGATGCGAACGAGAAGACGTTGGTGGCGCAGGTGCCGTTGGGGAAATTGTTGCGTAAGTTCGATGGAGTGACGAGAACGCATGATGTGAAAGGGGGGGGGTGGAAGCGATTTCAGATTACGAGGGTGCCGCCGTTTGTGATGATGGTGGTGAGGCGGTTTGCGAAGAGCACGTTGACTACGTTTGGAGTGCAAAAGAACCCTTGCGTAGTGCATCTGCCGGTGGGGGGGGTGGAGTTGGGCGGGGAAAAATATGTGCTGCTGGCGGCAGTCATGCATGAGGGGACGCCGGAGAAGGGGACCTATCGGGTGGCGGTGCGTCACGAGGCGACGAAGAGCTGGTATGATCTGTCGGACATGACGGCGACAGCGACGTTGGAGCAGCTCGTGTCGCTCGCAGATACGTATATTCTGCTTTATGGGCGCGTGTCGATGGTAAAGAGCTCGGAGTCGGAGTAAAGCGATAAGTATGTCGGGGTTTTGAGTATATAGAGGGTCGGACTGCGATCGATTTGTATTGCGACCGACTTTTACTTGCGACGACTGATAATTGGGCTCAGCGTGGCTATGAGGGTGAGCACCACAAGAACGCCAATCGTAAAACCTGACGTCGAGGCTATCACTGTATAGAATCGCCGCAACTCGACTTCTAATGGTGTCACGCAGGCTTTAGATGTCATCGACTTTTGCTCGCTGGACTTGCACTTCTGAAGCTCTGCTGCTGAGGAAAATGAAAGGCATGCCTCGCACGAAGCACTGACCCTTTGAGGTCTTGGCGACGTGATCTTACATGTGTCTGTGCAGTAGTGACCAGGACAGCCCTTGGCTGACTTTGCTCCTGGACCAGAACATGCGTTGTCTTTTGAGCCAGCACATCCTTTCTTCAGTTCATACAGACATACTCTGTCTGGGTGAAAGATGGACATATCTTGCCAACCTGCTTTTGATATCCCAGGCTGAAGAGTTTTTTGCAAAGGCAAAATCGCAGAGGCAAAGACAAGTGCCAAGAGAATTGCCGTGAGAGCAATGAGAATCTGGTACGAGAGCAAGCCTTTCTGCCTGTCCGAGTGTTGGAGACCGTCAACGATGGATGGGGCTACTTGTGGAACCCCGATAAATAGCCCGGCAACTATGCAGCCTGCTGCACTGCCAAGAATAAAGATGCCGAGGATGATTGGGGATTTGAGAACATACCCCAGTCGGGATGCAAATGCAAAGATTCCCCCGTTTTTGTTTTGAACTAGAACCCAAATCGCAATCCCCATGAGCATCAGTCCCACAACCGCCAGTGTATAGTTGCCGACAACAACCACTCTACTGATTGCGGTATTCTTGGCGTAGTTACGATGCGCAAACTCTTCCGATTCTGGTTTTTCGCACGCATCGGGTTCATGCAGTAGTTTGGTTACACAAGCGGTTAGTGGGACAGAAATGGCGGTAACCCCTCATACCAACCATTAGATATGAATGCCTCTGGTATTCGTACCGCCTCGTTCTGCATCGTAATTGTACTTGACACTTTCGCCCATGCCATCAGGATTTGAGCACTCGCTATCTGCCCGAGTCATATTCTCTTTTTCCTCATGCATCTTTTTCAATGTTGCTTTAGGTCCCGGTGTGCGTCCTCCAAAATGGCGAGGACTTACAAAGATATTGACATCGTCTGTGTCCGAATGATCTCCAGGCGTAGAAATCTGGTGCTGGTTGTCGTCGGAAGCCATCCATGTAGGTAAGGACGACGTGGAATATGTTGTAGAGCAGCGATTCTACTCGAACAGATTTTCAAGACGTCGACTGTAACTCAAGTACATGATGCGTGCGAGAGATATGGTGCGTGTTTCTGCTGCTCCGAATGCAACTAGTGCCCGCCCTGATTTTTACATGTTGCACGTGAGCAGCACATCGGCTCCTGCTCGCTTAAAGCGTTCGAAGCACTAACTTCCATTCTGTGACTAAAAGACATTCATCCTAACGAGGCTTCAAATGCAGCTGCTGAATAGTGAAGGGTCATGCTCGTCAGGCAGAGCCCTGTCCCGAAAATAATATATCTCCGTACCCACACACATCAAAATCTGCTCTTCGACCTGTTCTCTGCAGCTAACAGGGGTATTGTAGGTTTGGGGACGTGTGCACAAACGCAAGAGTACGTCGTAGCTGTTATTTGACTTTTTTGAGGATCGAAACAGATATGAAGTTCACTGCGACTGAGTGTGCATTAATCTTGCATTCAATCGCAGTCTACTGACAAATATGACTCGATATTGACCACCCGCGGATTTGCATCCTACTGCTGAGTTTTTCACTGTTATGACAATCACCTGCTGGACTGTGAGCGTCTAGAGTTTTTGTCGTAAAGGAACATTGAAAGCACCCCAACGGAGATAATCATGACATCGCAATGTGCAAAGTTCGCGCCATCTCGACCTACGTTCTCTTCGTCTAAGCAATGGAGTTGTCCAAGGTTAGGAACCTGAGAGCAAAATGCCTGCATACTGTGACGTCAATCGCTTGCAAAATCCAGGAAAAAGGGTAGTCCCCTTTTTCCCTACTTTTGTTGCGTTCGAATGCTACAATGACCTACTTAATTTGACGTGTAATCTAATCTTTTTGCAGGTTCATATCAATCTAGTCTTTCCAGGGACAAAAGACAATGGCTCTCTTCTTTCACTCGACAGAGGTTAATACTGAGGATAAATAGCTCCTCTAGAGGGCAGTTTGCTTGCGAAAATCTGTCCATGAGTTTGTGTGTCCTTCAGAACCACCTTATTCTCAAAAGCAATATAGTAAGCTCGATATGTCAAAAGGCATTTGCCAAAAGGCTGTCTGCTTTCAACAGACCAGAGTAAAGGCTCTACAGCCGTTAGATAATCGCTACGTATGTGCAAGTTAGCGTGACTTCTGCTTCGATATGAAGCATTCGGTATTCAGTCATCAACTTCTCGAGTCCCAGATGATTCTAACTCAATTCCTGTGTCTCCGTATCCTGAGCGTGTACGTTTGTGAAAAAATATCACGGCCGGTTTTTCTGATTCCACACGTGAAATTTGTATCGTGCATTGCGACGCAGGAACTCCCATGCTTGCAAAAACCGATCGCAATTTGTATAGAACTTCACAATCCTTCCCTTTATGACTCTCAGCCAATTCTACTCGACAGCTTGCGACGAGGCAATTTGGAGCCAGATTCCACAACCGAAGACCAGACACTTTAACAATCCCATCCGTGTCACTGATTCGGCGTTTCGCGGCTGCCAGAGCTTGAACTTTCTCGGAAGGCGGCAGCAGGAGAAGAACTCTTGAACTTCGTATGACTAGTGGTAAAGCGAGCGAAGTTATTCCCGCGCCGACCAACGTTGCAATGCCCACGTCAATGATTTCCCACCCTGGAACAGCAGTAGTTATAGCGGTGCTGATAGCCATACTTGCGAATGCGAGAGTATTTGCCCAGATGTGTAAATAGATTCCTTGCACATTATGGTTTTCGCGTCTGTATTCCGGTGGGAAAAAATACAATCCCAACACATTTCCAGTCATTCCAAACAAACACACCACAAAAGATCGACCAATGGCTACACTTTCCGGTTCGTACAATCTCTCAAAAGATTCAAGAATAATGAGAACGGCGACAAAGACAAGCATAACACCATTAACAAAACCGCAGACACTCTCAACTCTTGCAAAACCATACGTATACAATGCAGTTGGCTTTCGGGACGTGGCTCGAATAGCAAAAAGACCAATTGCTAATGCAATGCAGCAGAAAAAGTTATCTGCTGAGATCGAAATGAATCCGGTTGATTCAGTTACGGTGGCGTAGACCAATTCGACTGTTGCCATTGCCGACTGCAACACTAGGAAATTTAGTACTTGGCCAGATGCCTTGTTAGTCCTAGAATGTACTAATAAATCTTTGATAGCCCAGACCAACATGAACAGCACGCCTCGAATCTGTTCTAAGGTGACTTGAACTTTATGTGCCAAGCTTCTCGACAGGTGTACTGACAAATCGCTGCTGCTCGAGGTCCGCTGCCGTTCACGCATTACTGCATCGCTTTGAGACGGATGCCCGGTAGGAGGGTCGGAGGTAATGGAGACCAGGAGCAGAATACTGGCTGATATGAAGGTCGAAAATGTCAACGAGTCGGAAAAACCAAAAATTGAAGGACTGAAACTTCGTAACAGAGCCATAGAGGCAAGAGTAAAAGAATATTGAGAGAGAATCCTTGGGGACACATATCTCATGTTCATCAGCGAGCTCTCCACGCTAATTATCGACGAACTTATTCGCGATGATAACGTGACCTGAGTAGGCTTTGATGCAGTCCGGGATGGCGGGGCAGAGCTCCTCCGCAAGAGGCCTCGAGAACGATGCTGCAGAAGCAACGGAAGCACGAGGAGGGCGAATCCGATCAGGATGCCTCGAGGTACGACTACTGAGAACAAACTAGTCAAGTAACTTTCCTCTCGTCTGCGCGCCACTAACCAGTACAAAATAAATAGTGGCAGCAGTAGGCAGGAGCATGACATGAAGTTCAAAATTCTCATTGCAGAGTCCTCGCCTATATCGCCTGCAACTTCTGCTTCCAAATCGCTTGCGGCGCTCGCGGCCAGTGCGGATGATGTTGCAAGAATTATTCCAACTACAGCAGCTATTCCTTGTACTCCTGTCTCAGCATCCGGTGTAACACTACGGACACTGCCATGAGATTCTTCGGAAGAATCCGAGGTATCTGCGTCGTTTGCTCCAACTCCCGCGTGCTCCTTCAAGCCTGCAGGTTCCTTTTGTCTTTGCTGTTTACCTAAACTTCCCTCCCTTGCCGTCAGATTCGCATGCTCTCCAAAGGTAGAAGAATTAATACCTTTCTCCGTCACAAGCGTCTCATCTTTTATAGTCGCCAACAGCCTGCGCCGAAACCCAGACACTCGTTCCCCTGCAGGAATTCCTGCGTTCTGTTTGTTAGCATCTGTAGCCGGGGGAGCTGGAAGCTGCATGGGAGCTAGAACAACTGCTTCAGGAAGCTGTACTACGTCATCAGACTTGAAAACAGTATTGCCCTGATCCGGATGCTCTAATTCGACATCATTACCCGTTCGCCGTCGAGTCGCCGCGCGACGCAATGATGCCACGAGACGACGAGGATGAACAGCCGCCGTCGACATGCGTTTCAGATGAGCAGCGACATGAGTGGCTTGGGAAGGTACAGAGGCATCCCTAGCAAGGAGAGCAAGGGCAAAGAGAGCCAAAATGGCCGCGCGCGGTGAGGCACGGGGGCTAGCAAGCGGTCGGCGAGCCCCAAAAGCAATCAGACTCTTCGCGGGACCCACAAGGCGGAGAGCTAGCAGAAGAGCGGTGATGCGGGCCACGTGAAGCGCGATGAGGCGAGGGAGCCAGGAGCTGGCTTGTCTTCCAACTCGTACGAGCGGAGGAAGCGGAAGCGATAGCAGCATGGATGCTACGAGTGCGACGAAAAATGCAGGAAATGCGAGAAGAGGAGGGGGAAGCGACTTGTGGCGGTATAGCAGGGCCGCAGCGGAGAAGCAGGAAAATGCCTCAGCGAAGGAAAGGAGGACAACAACAAGAGGCGACTGCGGAAGAGAGGGATGCAGCGTGGCGCGTGAATTCACCGGTCGGTACACACGAGGTAGACGGGCGTCTAGAGATGCCGAGCGGCGCGCGCGCGAGTCCGCGCGCGCCGCCGCGGACTGCATGATGGATGTAAGGGGGCACTGGATGACCTCTGGTTTTCTCGGTAGAAGGGGTTTAGAACAGCACGGGGCGAAGAAGCGGAGTCCGCTGCGGTGTGAGTTTTGCAAAGCATGAGTGAATGTGTCAGAACGACTAACACGCAACGAGCAACATGATTGGACGTGGCAGCAATTGACTGGCGCGCGGATCAATTAGTCGAAAAACGGCGCATCTCGCGGGGCCAGCGATGCACAACATCCTCTGGAGTCGCCTTCGTCATGAGCTCATGCTCGAGCGGACCACCTCGTCTGCTGCACGACACTCATCGATTTGGCCGATGGATAAGGTGTTTGGTCGCAGCATGACGGGCCGAGGCCCGTCCGTACCAGAGATTCTGGAGCAAGCAAAGTACCCCCCGCAGTGGCCGTTTGGACCCAGGGACTTTCAGCGCTCTGACGAAACCCCAGATACACGCTTTTACGCTTCTCCGCGCATCGGTGTTTTCCACATTGATGACCAGGCTGTGCGTGCTGTTACGCGGTTCTATGAAAAGGTAATTGCGCGTGATGCTGACGTGCTTGACTTGTGCTCCAGTTGGGTATCGCACATGCCGGAGAGTTACAAGGGTAGACTTACTGTGCTCGGCATCAGCGAGCCAGAGTTGGCCGCAAATGCAGTAGCAGCCGAACGGGTCGTCAAAGATCTCAATGCCGACCCGACATTGCCGTTCGACGATGCGCAGTTTGATATTGTGACCAATGTGGTATCTGTCGACTACTTAACGCGACCGCTTGAGGTGTTCCGCGAGATGGGACGCGTGCTGCGACCGGGCGGCCGGGCGATTATGTCGTTCTCGAACAGGTGCTTTCCGACCAAGGCGATCGACATTTGGTGCCGCACTGGCAATGTAGAGCACGTCTTTATTGTTGGGTGCTATTTCCACTACAGCGGTGTATTCGAAAGGCCAATTGGACACGATTTGGGTTCAGGCATGTTTGGTTTGGGTGATCCGATGTTCGTCGTGGAGGCTACGAGAAGAGTTAAAGGGGAGGGCGGAGGAAGCGAGCCCCAAGGTGGATTGTAGCTGTAAGTAGAGTGTGTGCGACGCGTGGCGGGGCAGTCTTAAAAGCTTGGGGGCAAATTTACTGTATCTTACCCCTGGTTCGTGCTCTGGGGGAGGGCATGGGGCACCCTATCGAGATTTGCCCAGTATCATGTCGTGTCGTACATTTTCGCACTCCTTTTTTTTTCGATCTTTTGATGTTTGCTGTGCCGCTGTGCCGCTACGCCGCTGGGCCGCTGGGCCGCTGTGCCGCTTTGTTGTTGTGGTCTGCCCTCCCGCTCAGGGCACATACCTTCTTGTCCGCGGAGTCACTTCCAGGCGTGGACAACATCTCCCTTTTTCTGGTAAGGCGCTTCTTCTTCCTAACATCGACATTCACACAATGAGAGGCAGTCCAGTCCAGCAGACAGAAACAGAGGCCGGCCATTTTGGTTGGCAACCGTGCGGGTGAGTCTTTGCTTTCGAATCGGGGCGGGGTGTGGTTTTTTTTGTTTCTCAACGTTCTGCTCACCGTTCTAACGTTTGCGGTGCACACATTTTCGACTCGTCACTACGCGCTGCGCTCCTGGTTTTACTGTCTGCGCGTAGTTTGTCTATTGTTCTGAAGGACGGTACAGAGGTTTTACAATGCGTGGCGGACACGGACAATCAGTTTGATCTCAATGTCACCTTGAGTCGAGAGTTGGCTTGGGACAGCTCAAAGGTATGCTTGTCTTCCGCTGTACTCATTATCTTTGTCTTTGTCTTTGTCGGTTGATATGGAGAAGCTCTGCGATAGGTAACAGTTTTCTAACCCTAATACCATCATGCTCAACGCGAAACGATTCCAGCGCTCGTGGAGGTGGCACAAAACATGGCGTGTTCCGGATTGCCTTATTACCGCTGATCCCGCAGCCTTGCAGGGAATCGGTGATCTCGAAGCTCATCTCTTTGTAGTCTGTCAAGGCGAGCGGCCACATGAGCTTGAGGATGCAGGTGTCCAGTCGCTAGACCGATCTCAACCCTCTGCAACATTGCAGCTTGTTGATGGGCGTTGCCGCTTTTCGCGCCTGCGTCTGGTTGGTACAACAAGTACGTTTGGAGGTCGTCTTTTCCATTTTGTTGTATCGATTGTGCGCCGTGAAGGAGATCATGTCACAGCGCTAGCCTCAGTCATCTCGACGGCGTTTGCTGTGTACTCAAGGAAGAATGCCGATAAAAAGCGTAAAACAGTTGATCGTGAGGCCATGGTTTCGGGGCGGTGGTCTGAAGGCTATTCTTTCGTGCCCTTTGAGCCGAAGGAACTGGACAGGACGTTTATCAAGAAAGCTACGAACTCGGAAGGTGTTCTAGTGGAGGAGGAGATTACCAACTCTTGGGAAGGCCTTCTGGCCTACTTTCAAGCCCCGAACATTCGCTTTAAGATACGTCACCCGCTCTTTCTCGCTATACGTTTCAGCAACGTCTTAGTCGTTCTGAGGGATTCATTGCGCTTTCCTCAAGAAAACGAGGAGGCGTTGCGGTCGTTTATATGCAGTTGTGGGTTTCCTTTAAATTGCAAGCGCGATCCAGCTGTGAAGATCGGGCATGGGGAGTTTTTGCCTCCATGGCTTCTAGCATTTCGTAAGTCTGCGATGACAAATTGCAGTCCAAGCATTGTTCAGAAACTTGGCGATTTGATGAAAGTCGTGAAGGGTCCAGCACTTGGTTTTGTGAAGGATGATTCGATTCTTCCAAAGCGATACTCTCCAACATTCGATATCGCAACCCTAGCAGAACTTTATTCGAAGTTGTATGCTCTCGAATTTGCCGGAGGTGATTGCAAGACTGAGGGTGATGATAATGATGCTACGGTTTCGAGCATAGATGCGAAGCGGGTGAAAAGAGAGGAAGAGCCATTCGATCATGAACAAGTGTTTGGGTTTCATCCCTGTGGGGCGCCCATATTTTCTCCGCATCATGCACCCAACAGTGAGCAAATGCGTACTGAAAATTCCAGCGCATCTTCCCGCGGCACATCAGACCAGATGAGATCATCCTTTGAAAGCTACTTTATTGCATTACACGCAGAGCTCCGTATGCTACTGCACAAGGTCGTGGAGCTAGTGTCGCAATGCGTGACAAGCCAGTCGGAAATGGATGCCGAGAATCTTCGGAAAGCTTACCACGACTTTACCGAGGCATTGTCAGTGCACGCGTTTGTGGAGGAGCGGGTTTTGTTCAAGAAACTTGCCGATCGGTTCCCCAGAGTCACTGAATCGTACTATGTTGATCACATTATGGAGAAGGGGAAGATGGATGAGATTGCAAACATAATGAATGACATGGAACCCAAGAAGATCGCTGAATTGTTCATGAAAATATCAGAGCTCTCTGCAGTTCACAACGTCCATATGGAGAAAGAAGAGTTTCATCTGCTGCCGTACTTTGTAAATCATTTCGATGATGCAGAAATCAGTGACCTCATTCGCCAGTCACAGACGACAATCAGCACCTTGACGAAGCAAGGTCCGCAGTCGAACTTTAATATCAGCCTTCTAAATCCAAGGCACAAGAACGCTATTGAGAGAGCAAAGGAGGCTGTTGGGATGTCTGTGGAGGATTCGGAGGATCACGATGTGGATCCACCTGAAGACCTCAATCTCCCACATTATTTTACGGAAGGTAATGGCGAAGATGTTATTGCTTTGATAGATGAGATGTACAGTTGAGTTGCTGCGACTGGAGCTGAACGGGTTTTTCTGCTTGTGTATAATCACCTGTTGGATGCGGTATTCTGTCGTTCAAGTGATGTACAATACTGTACCGCGTAAACAGTGTTCTTATGTTCTCGTACTTAGTCTTATTTTGAACGTCTTCGCTATCATCTGTGCAAAACACCGTGGAGAATGACGCTCAAAATTGTCAAGGCGCATGGACCTGCTAAACCGTGGCTTGCGGAAAGGCAGTTTCTGCATGGGCCAAATCGAAGCGAAGTTGCCGACCTCGTCTTTTCTATGTCAACTCGAGAGGAAGGTTGTAGTCTATTATGTCCTGTAACATAAATACTCGAGTTTACTTTCTTTCTCAAGCACGCAAGGGAGAAATCTGAAGCAGTGATCAGGCGCGAAATCTGTAGCAGCATTCGCGAGTGCGACCTCAATATTGCCACACGTTGCACTCTCGTCCATCAACAGGGCTCTTTGAAAGTGACGGCTGATGAAGCCGATGAGAAGACGTCGCGGTGTTCACGCTTCAGTGTAATTGTCACGGGAAAACGTTCCGCAAGTTGAGTCAGAGTCAACTTCGAGACAAACAGAAAGAGAAAATCGTGTTTAGTAGATATCGGTACAAAATCGCTAGCAAGACCTCAGAAAGTCCTGAACTCGAAAGGAAAAAAGCTAAAATAACGCCGCTCGCGTGAATCAACGAAGGGTAGCCATGGGCCTCTTGATGTCTGCAGCTTCCTTAATATTTTCTCTAATGAGCGAAGAAGCAGTTCTAAATAGCAGTTTGATATCATCGACAGGAGAGACAGTCGTTACAGTCTTGTACAGGTACGAATCAAATGTCACACGCTGTACATAGTCATCGCCGCACATTTGCACGAATGCCTCTCGCGCAGGATCGCTACGGTAGAAGATAGCCTGTAGGACATCGAGAACCTTGTATGTGGCCCAGTACTTCTTATCCCATACCTTCAAATACTTGTTCATGAGATCGGCTTCCGTTGGCACAACCTCGCCATTTTTGCTGGCCGTGATTACGGCCTCAGCGCACATACGGCCGCTTTTAGCAGCAAAATAGATTCCCTCACCAGAACATTTGGTTACATACCCGGCAGCATCTCCGATGAGAGCCACACGGCCTTGAACTCGTCGCGGACGCGGATGTTCTGGGATGGGGTGGGCTTCCACTCTAATGATCTTCCCACCCTCTAGTCTGTTGGCAGCACGATCACGAATAGCTTTCTGATACTGTTTGATCTTCGGTCGGTTGATAACAGTTCCAGTTCCAACACCAACATGGTCGTACTTTGGGAAGACCCAGGCGTAGAAGTCTGGAGAAACATCATCTCCGACGTACATCTCTGCAAGCTCTTCATAGTAAGCCATTTTCTCATCCGGAATCTTGATGCGCTCTTGAAAGGCAATGGCATAATTGTAATCACCGGCATCGATATCCTTCGCGATTCGAGAATTGGCCCCGTCGGCTCCAATAACCAAGTCAAATTCCAATGATTTCATCGAACCTTTACCTTCAAGTCCATCGTCATAATCAGCAAAGTGCAAAGTGTATTTGCCATCTTTGGCCTGAGGTTTCTCTAGCTTTGTCACGAGACCATTAATTGCAGTTGCTCCCAGACCGATGGCACGATCTCTTAGGAAAGAATCCAAAACTTCGCGACGAAGCATACCTATGTATTCATTGGGCTTGAGAGTCTTCCCCACATCAACCTCAACATTGGTTGGGGAGATCATCTTCATCTTTCGGACCTTCCGGTCAATGATGTCGACTGGAAGGTCAAACTCGTCCACCATGCAAAGCGGGATCGCACCACCACAGGGTTTGCAATTATCCATTTTTCTCTCAAACATGAAAGTCTCAATCCCTCCCTTCGCCAAGGTCTCGGCGGCACAGGCACCCGCTGGGCCGCCACCTACAACTGCGACACGCAACTTCATGTCGATCGCTGAGACAAAGCGAAATGGGGTAGCGGAGGTGAGCGAAGCCCCTGCGAAAACACGACGGCTACATACTGACGAACCTCCAAAAGAACACGACCGAGTGGGAAGTAGAGAAGACGGAGAAACGTTCACGAATGCCATCGTAAGCGTGCGACAAGGTCAAGACAACAAGTCTGTTGCGGGTGTCAGATAAAGAGATCGGCACGACTAGATGCGAAGTAATGACCCGAAGTTATCGAAAGTAGCTTTCCTGGCGTGTAGACAACGTCTGAACATATGCAAAGTATAAAGGCAAAAGAAGAGTACGATTCGTGGCACAATCCGCGTCGTGTGATGGAGCAGAAAATCTGGGAGACACAAAGAGATCACTTCTGTGAAAAAAAATTGAGCTGGTGGGCCTGCACAGATTTTGACGATTCTCCTCTCAGATGCAGGCAAGAGTACAATCTGCATCGCGGTGTTCACGAGCTCACCTCCGAGGACTCTGTAGCCACTCGATGTGGTCCTTCGTAGCGCTGGACGATCTCCACCGTTCCTGTACTGCAAAAGGCCGTCCTCTTTCTAAAATTCGCTCATAGCGCACTCAGATTGGGCGTTCCAAAGATTGTTCACTGGTATTGACCAATTACGTGGCCCTCCTTGCGGATATAGTGGTCAAGGGATTCACGCTACATTAGCCGGGAGGAGTTCGCCGCCATTCCCGGCAACTTTTGGAAAGTCCCATGATCGTCGAGGTTTCAACCTTTCCCCTGTATGTTATTCTCTGTAACGCTTCTCTTATGGTAATAAACCACTCCAACTAGACGAGCAGCCTCGAGAAGGTTAGTTCTTTTTTATTTTAATTTCATGAATAACATCGAATCCCCAGTACGATACGCACACTCTGCACATATACAGTATGTAGAAGATAGATGTGTACATGAATACTGCATACATATCTACAGTATACATACATTGTTTATATTGTTACCGGGACTCTTATCCCGTGAGTCGAATGCAGACGGCTACTGGAGCAGGCAAAGATTTGCTGAGGCAGGCGACGACTAGTATCTACAAGATGCCTGGTGTGGGGATGATTATCTTTCACTGGGAACGAATGTGTTGTATCCGTATCAAATGTTTGGTCGGATCAACCTGCCTATCCTGGTTTTGTATCGCTCCCTTTTCCGAAGCATTCACACCTGGACCTGACGTTCTTTACAGAGTTGCGGCAGGTCCTGATCACACTTATTGCTCAGAAGAACAGATACGATGATAAAACAGTGTCGGGCTCCCGCTGCTTTAGTGACGATTGGTTCTTAGGTTTTAAGACAACGCTTTGATAGTTTGATATTTTCTCACTCCGGATGGCGGTTTTAGCACGTGTGGGTTCTCCCAACATCGTTGTGACCGTCATTTATTGAGATGAAGATGTATTTCGCTCGAACTGAATTAGTTCTGGAGGTATGAAACACAAAAGCGAGTCCCAAGAGAGAAAGAATCCCTCGACTGATTATGGTTCGTCTAGCTGATTTAGCGAGCATCACTAATGTAGCTGCGGGCACGTTTGAAAAAGTACGACTAATACAGGAAGTTGTAATCAGATTCGGTGTTCAATGTATTTAGTTCTTTAACAGGATTTAGTGTTGCAAATGAGTTTGCAAAGAGATCGCATTTATACGCAAGTGATGTAAAAAGCCTAACCGCCCTTACTGTGATAACCCAGAGATGCGGTTGTTCTACACACTCCACGTACTGATTACAACCTCCAAGATAGTCATGCATATCAAATCTGCGGATTCGCACTGTTGAGGAACTAGTCAAATATTGCCTCTTACGCTGTCGCACTGGTTCCCCGGAATACGCAGTCTATCCCCACACTCCGACCAACCTTCAGGTGACGAACGTTCCAAACGTTTATTGTCACACAAGAAATAGCTCAAAACATTACCGAGAGCACTCTTGATGAAGCATGATCGACGTGGCAGATCTACTCATCCTCCTCATCATCCCCGCCCCCGCCTCCACCACCACTGCTCTTGCGACGCTCAATGGCACGACGCTTGACACGGCCTGGTCGGCCACCACCGAATGGAGACTTGAGTGCGAAGTCAATGTGCTTCTGAGAGTCGACACGAACCATGAAAGACGGGACATTGACCAACTGCTTCCCCACGCGAATGTGACGCTGCTTGATAAGACAACGGGCATGATGGATAGACTTGGCGAGCCCCAACTTGACGACCTGGGTCTGCAGACGACGTTCCAAAAAGTCTTGCACTTTCAGCGATAGCACGTAGTCAAGGGCTTGTCGCGACTCGTCAAGCAACCCAAGACGCGTCAAACGACGCAGAAGAGCTGTACCTTCAAATATGCGGCGCTCATCCTTCTCATCTAGGGTGAGAAGCTCGCGGGCGGCAGAACGAATCTTGGAGAGGACGAGCTGCACGCGCCAAATCTCACGCTTGTTCTTGAGACCGTACTTACCCGCTAGTTGCAGCTCAGCATCGAGACGCTCCTTCTCGAACGGACGACGCGGGGTACGATATGTTTTCGATGCTACGGATCAAACAGATAGCATGCGAGCAACAATCGGGGAGACACGGTGCAGAAGAAGAACAGGTTAGCTCCTATTGCCATATAGCCCGTAGACGTTGGTAAAGCGAACCGCCTCTCGACATGGGGACCTCAGTTCAATACACTCTCCGTCCTTCGTCATCGAATATGAAAGTGGCTTCAGGCCTGACTTCATTTGTTTCAGCCAACAAGCACCGGCTCGCGCCCAGTCACCCACTACTGAAGCGAAGAAACTTACTGTTGCGATAGTTCGGCATGTTAGAACGGTCTTAACTCGTGCAATCGCACGACCACCAGACAATTGTGTCTGAACAAGGGAGAATGTCGATGCTACGCCGTTCTTGACGGTGCAAGAGGTTAAAGAGAAAGTTTCATGCGCGAACGTCGTACCCCAATCCTACCGTCATACTACGGATCAAAATAATCAAAATAGTCAAGTCTATATCGATTTTTTCTCCACCGTTGTGATGTGGACGACGACGGCGTCTAAATGTATCATTCCTGGCTGTCGTACCGAATAGATCATAGATCCCATTCTAGGTGATTCAAAACTCTTCTTTACTGAGACATTGTCGAAATTGCTTTTTTGATCCAATTTGATGGTTCTACAGTTTCCAGCAAATGTCTGAAAGGCTGTTCCAATGCTCAGCTGGACAGTACCATATTTTGTACGACGTGCCACAGGGCAACCTAGTCTTTAACAACTCTCCAACGCTAGCGTTAGACCTTCTGAGTTAGTTGTTACTTGACTGAACGAAACCGCTGTGGCTGGCGAGTGCCCCACAGTCGGAGTGACCTCGCACCCTGACCCTCCTTCTGCGAGAACATTGTACGGTGATATCCAGTTTCTCTGCAGTGAACTTCGTTCGACAAGTTCCTCTGCGAAACCACTGCTTTATCATAATGGGGGACGCTGCTATTCAAACGTCTGTACCAGTCCAAGATATATTAGAAAGCCGCGTTTCTGCAGCTGATCCTATTCTGCCAACTAAAGAAATCAATGGTCTTACAGATGCAGTGGAGAGCGAAGTTGTCGCAGGGGTTGTGGACGAGACAACACAAACAAGAGAAGTGAAGAAGAAGAAAAAGAAGAAGAAGAAGAAGAAGAAGAAAACCGATGATGGAACCTCAATAGAACCTGCACAGCCGGCAGCGAAGCCTGAGGACCAGACAGATCCCCCCACGATTCCAGTATCGAGTTTCTATCCTGCTGGACATTTTCCGCTAGGCGAGTTACATGAGTATATCGATGCGAATTCATATCGAACAACTTCGGTAGAAATGCGAGACCGCGAACGTGTTGAAGAAGACCTGTACGAAACTGTACGTGAGGCGTCCGAAGTGCATCGCAGAGTGCGAAGCTATATGAAGGACTACATCAAACCTGGAATAAAGCTTATCGATATGTGCGAGCGGCTGGAAAACGCGAACCGTGCGTTGGTAGGCGCGAATGATGGAGATTTGTCGAGAGGTATTGCATTCCCGACTGGATGCTCACTCAATCATGTTGCTGCCCACTATACTCCTAACAAAGGAGACAAAACTGTGCTTTCGTATGACGATGTAATGAAAGTTGACTTTGGCACTCAAATTAACGGTCGTATCATTGATTGCGCTTGGACGGTACACTTCAATCCGAAATTTGATCCGCTGGTCGAAGCCGTAAAGGCAGCAACGAATGAAGGGATCAAGGCTACTGGTATTGACGTGAGACTGTGCGATGTTGGGGAGGCAATTCAAGAGGTCATGGAAAGCCATGAGATAGAGCTTGACGGAAAAACATACCCTGTGAAGAGTATTCGCAACCTTCATGGGCACAGCATTGCTCCTTATCAGATTCATGCCGGGAAGAGTGTTCCAATCGTACGTGGTGGTGAGCAGGTGAAAATGGAAGAGGGCGAATTCTACGCCATAGAAACCTTTGGTTCGACGGGCAAGGGTCACGTCATCGAGGACATGGAATGCAGTCATTACATGAAGGACTTTGATGTTGAAAGAGTGAACGTACGATCAGCGAAAGCGCGATCCCTGTTGAATACAATCGACAAGAACTTCGGTACTCTTGCATTCTGCCGTCGCTTTCTGGATCGGCTCGGAGAAGAGAAGTACCTGATGGGTTTGAAGGCCTTAGTAGATAATAGAATTGTCAATACATACCCGCCACTTTGCGATCAGAAAGGATCTTACACGGCGCAATTTGAGCATACTCTCGTTCTCAAGCCTACTCGCAAAGAAGTATTGTCTAGGGGTGATGATTTCTGATCTTTACGCATGTGCATTCGGGAATGAATTCTATGGGTGTTGAAAGCGGAATGGTGGACAAATGATCGCCAATACACTCGACGAAACCATGTAAAAGAGCGCTTTGTAGCATTATTTGCATCTGAAAGGATTAGTGTTGCCGCTATCGTCGTCGCTTCGCACTTGGTGTTGCTGATAGCGAAGCTGGGGCTCTTCGGAGAGGGGTACGTGCGGGTGAGGGTATAGTCCTTCTCAGGGCAGGTGAAACCTTTAACCGCGAAGGAGGTCGATGAACAGGCTGCTGTCCAGGTGGTGGTGACTGTGCAATTCGTGCTGTAGAATCTCGTCGCGGCAATCGCACCTCATTCGCCTCCACCCGCAACTCGTCCGCCGCCAACTGTTCCAGCTTCTGTTCGCAAGCCTCCAACCGCCGGAAGCGCTCTTCCCAGACCAACATCATGTTTTGAGCCTGTTCCAACCCGCTCTGCAAACCTGACGTTGAATGCGTATTCACATCCGCTAGACTGCGTAACTCAGTGATCGCGTCTCGATCTTGCTCCACCGCTGCGCTCAGCTTGTTCGTCGCCTCTGTCAATGAACCCACGTGCGCGTCCAGTGCATCAAAAGCTATGGCAGACACGCCTCCCCCACGCGTCACCATACCGCCAGATCGCGATGGCTCTCCAGGTTCATGCGAGGTAGTGCTGACAGGCCCGCCTCTATGCGATCTGCGTCCATCCATCGTTTTGCAGGAGCCCAGCTGGTAGCTGAGTAATGCGTCGGTGTCAAAGGTGTAGGTTTCCCTGCACGAGTCTAAGACCGGAGTGGTAGAGCTGTAGACTCGGCCAAGTACACTCGAACAATTGGCACACTCAAGACGTCTAAAGGTGCACCCAGCATCGAAGCCGCTGTTCGACATTTCTAGAATATCCCCGAGTTTTAGACCACGCGCTGCTTTCAGCGAAATCGTCTTGGATTCGAGATTCCCTCTGTATTCTGACAGCGTATCTCCAAGTATAGCCTGACAAGATCCACATTGAAAGACCACGTCTGTACACAGATCAGGGTCTTCACTCGACTCTTTCGCCACTATTTCTTTCTTGTCACTAGGTGACTTATCGGCAGGAGGCGTTGGAGGCGTTGGACTGGATGGTTTTGAGTTCGCAAAACGTGGAGAAGTGCGGGAGCCCCTAGCGCTCGAGCGGCTCCGTCGCAGCTTTGCCATGAGTTTGTGGAACCAAATTAGACCGGGGTTTAGGTTCTGACCAGAAAGACGGTATCTCAGATGGCTTGCTGTGAAAAAAAGCAGCCAAACTGCTTTATTTTCGGTACGAGTATACCCGTCAAATGCATTTGCAATCTATTCATGTGAGTGGAGCAGGAAGTAGATTCGCCCGGCCGTTTCAATGTTGCATCAGCTATCTGACCACGCGTGCTCAAGTAGCTTGTGTGTGTGTGTCCTCAGCGTGAGTTTCTTTTAATGAATTTAATTGCGCCATGTTAGAGTGGGTTTTTTTTTTGGAGGGAAACGGGAACTTCACCAACACGAATCCTGTAATGTACGACTCCTTCACACCCCGTTTAAGTGACGGGAAATACCGAAGAATCATTTCTAGCTTCAAAAGTAGGCCTTGGTCTGTACCCGAACCTCTGCGGTTTTTTTATACATTGGCGGGATAACGCCTGCGAAAATTCTGAAATGAAAAACGAGAGCTTGTATACAGCAATGCAGCAATTCCATACCAGAATTATCATTACTGAAATTTATAATAGGAATTGCGCTATAGCACATGAGCAATACAAACAAGTGCGACCTTGGTAAAGTACCTTTCCGGAGCGATGAATGGATGAGAGCCCGAGCGGACAAGTGCTTCGATATATCTATAGCAAGGTAAACTTGAATACGAGCGAAATTTGCCGAAAACTAATAACAGCTGCCAGTTGCTTTCTCATATCCATTGCACACAGGTATTCACTGACCTCTGCATTCACGAGGATACCGCAACGCGGGCGATACTAAAGGATGAGCTTGGGATCTAGGACAATTCACTGGGCCAACCGAATCTACAGCATAGTACAAGGAGAGGGAAAGAAAATTTTCCTTGCTCATTGCAAATAATCTCCCTCTGTGTAATACATCTCTACATGTACTTCCCGGCCTATTCATGCAAAAGGGAAAGTCTTGTCGGTTGTTTTACCTACTTCTTCGAGGGTACAGTAGCAAAGTTTTGAGTTGCTCCACAAAACCATTTAGTCCCAAGCCACCGCAACCGTAGCAACCGTAAGAAGAATCCCACCAGGCGAGGTGGAAATATTATGCGATGTAACGGTTGTGGCCCCAACGGACACTTCTGCAGGGAGTTTCCACACTGTAGTGGTGTCAACCGCGTCAGACGTAGCCTCTGCAATCGTATTCGAGGCGTCCACATCGTTCACAATACGGCACCGGACATGGATTCCTACCTCGCCGAAACATTCAACGAAGAGATTGGTAGCATCGGCCATGCGATAGAGAGAGAGACCTATTCCACGCTAACAGAAGCAGACGTATTTGAAGAATCGGTCGGTAAGCTCAGTACTCAGGTGAGTTACTTCAACGATATTGAGGCCTCACATGCGACGAGTTTCATCGCAGGCTCCCTGCCAGAAAGTGTCCATGGTCATGACAGCAAGGAAGGGTTTGCACCGCCCAGGCATTTTCAGTAGGATGACGAGACGAGGTGCCGCGCCATCGTCACAGAAGCGAGTGCTCAGTGGACCATCAAACCGCAGTCATGAGGCAGAAACCATGCTTTGTCAACTACGATACAGCCCTCGTCAAATACCTTGCTTCACTCACTGCGATGAAACCAAGTGGAGTATGTATTGACACTGGCGCACCAGTGTGTGTTGCCCGCCTGTCCGGTCTGCGTCGTATCTAACACCGTGTCCTGATTGAACCACGACCACTTCGCGAATGAGTTCGGCGATTTAGGTTTGCTAACTCTGTATCCCAATCACGATGGCTTGTGCACCTTCTGCTCTGGAAGCATTCTGGAAAGTCGCCAATTCAGGCATCATTTTGTGTCGGCAGCACCGTAGTGCCAGCTTTGTTGGGACTCGATGTGCTTGATGATCATTTGCTAAGCCCAAATACAGTATCCAATGAGCTCATTAAGCATCTTAATATAGACGGCGGTTGCACACGTGAGAGTGTTAAGATTGTCCCGGTGACTCTATAGCGCGGTCATACATGTGCAAATATGCCACTGACGACCCCGCTACATTTCACGACCAATGAACTCCAGAAACTACACCTCCAGTTTGTACACCCTTCTGCGGATAAGCTCTACCAGCAGCCTCCTCAAGCGCGACCAGAAGATACACCATCATCAACGTACGATGTTATCTTGGGTATGTTTCGCAGGTGCAATCCGTGTCAACCCATCCAAGCCGGGCCGACTGGCTTAAACGTTCGTTTTAGTGCAGAACATGTTCGCTTTAATTCATGCGTAATCATGGATCTGGTGTACTTTGACGGAAGGCCTGTGCTACATACAGGCGGCGGTGAAAATCGGTTCAGTGCTGCTCGGTTCTTGCCAGACGTTTCGCCTCGAACTATTTGGGTGATAAATCTTGACGGTTCGGTCAGTGTGTATACTGGCATGCCACACGAAGTTCTTGTTGACTAACAATCAGCATTTCGAAATCCCTTCATAAGCATCGTTGCTATAAGTATGATTGAGGTTCAGCGTACCGTCATCGAAACTTGTTCAAGTCTGGGAGGCGGAGAACCATAACACCAGCCACTGTGTTCGACGTACCGACAGTTGAGGGTCGGGTACGATGCTCTGTCCCCACAGTTACTACAGTCTATGGTCGTCAAAGCGCCTAATGACACCCCTGGACCCGAGGGGCTCGTCCAATCGGTACTAGTGTTTAGGTAGTTCCCGCCCGGACGAGCGAACTGCAATGCTGCAGACCAACGGGCGTCACTTGAAAGCAAAGCTCATTGTGCCACAACAGCATAGAACTAAACGGAACTTCAAATGGCTAAAGAAAGGTCCTGTGTGCCCTCTGCCATGCAATTCCGCCGTCATTTGACAATGCGATTACCATTGTCGATAGAGTTTTAGTCTGGATGGAGAAGAAAGTCGAGAACCGCATAGGCGGATTGACTGTTCCGTCTATTCCTGAAACTGTGGACCGCGAATAGTAGCCAGCGATCGGGTGTGACTCTAGTCTAAACCCTTCTCGCCCATTTGAGCTCGCTCAGGTGCGACTTTACCTGGAGGATGTGGAGCATGTCTCAGTATTCTTTGATAAACTCCATACCGTGATGACATCGCAGTATGTTCACCAAACGGCGCCAGCCGAAGTCATGTCGGCTGATGACCCTCCGGGTACCTGCCAAGAAATACCGGCTAGCAAATGCCAGAAAATCGAGAACCTGATGTTACGTGGTATATTTGAGATTGTCTTCATGCGAAACGTTCCACAACGAGCAAACGTTCTTCCAGGTCGGTCTGTGCCCGTCACTTAGTCGACGGAAAACGGCCGGATGAAGTAGAAAGCCCGATACGTTCTCAGAGGTCATCAAGACTGGTCGAAAAGGTTTACGGTGCACACGTCGCGTATAAACCAGTCTTCATTTGTTGGTTTGATTGTAAAGTTAGCGGCAACTCACGTGTTTGACTTGTAGACGTTTCGTGTTGCCGAACCTCAACTTCAACCTGCCGAAAAACTTCAATGAAGATTTTTCATTACGAACCGTACCATGGAGTTTCGCGTTTGAGGGGATGAAGCTCTTCGGTTATCGCGCTGTTGGTACGGCTACGGGAAGTCTCATGAACTATGGTATGAAACACGTGATGGCATTCATCGCAAAGACTTGAACATGATGAGGATATGCTCTGACCATGCATGTTATTACGCTCTTATGCCAGGGAGATTGGTCGGGATGTCTGGGCCTTAAGTCGATGATATGCTACGAGCTGAAAGAGGAACTTTCAAGTAGCTGCGTAATTCCACAAACTCTCGTTTCGAAATGTCTAAGGACGACTTTCATCGTTGCAACTTCACCGGCTTTCGTCTTTGTTGGGGAAGAGATCGAAATTTACCGATCAATCGATTGAAGTCTGCAGAGAAGCTGGGACGGCTACCTCCGGACGCCACTTTCTCAGCGTCTGCGCGCATCTGTATGCCGCTCATTTAGTGTACCCAAAGTAGGACGGACTACTTGTTTGAAGTGTAGCAGCTGAGTCAGGTAACGAGAGAGTGATATGATTCCGAGCTGGACAGTATCGTGAAATGAGTAGATCGATTAGTTAGTTACGCGTGATAGTATGCAGTCGCTGTCACATTCCCGCAGCTCAACCTCGAAACAAGTCGCGTGGTTGGTTTTTCTGACCCACCGTTTGCCGGAAACCAGGACCTCAAGTCACAGCCCAGATATAATGTTTTCTTGGTGGTTAACCATTGTAAAGCTATTCCATTTATGTACCAGCCCTACAAGACTTGAAGCGTTACCCGATTAGTTATGGCGGCTGAACTCTTCACTTTCAGTGCCCTGTTGGACGCTGCATACACACTGTCTCAAGACATGTGTACTGTCCACCCTGGTATGTCCATTACCGTCAACTCCTTTACCGACAACAAGTCCCTATTAGATGTAGTATCGAGTTTTACTCGTAGATCTGAAAAGCGGGTTACGTCAGATATTGTAAGCACTTGTGAGGGGTACTAGCAGCATTAAATTAGTGATCCTAGTCTAGTCAGTTTTGGGTACAACTTTGCACAAGGCTGTAAAAAAGTAGTATAACAGGCCCAACTCACATGCACCCGTTAACTGGATTCTTCCTGGTAATACCCGAGCAGTGGGTCATAAGGAACCGCATCGAATCAATGAGGTGCCAGCAGAATAAATTTAAGATGACGCTTGTATACGGCAAAAACGAAGGGAAAGGAAATGGTTTTTCTACTGCACTACTGGTGGTTGCGAACCTCTTCATCCACTCCCCGGCAGTTTTTGCGACACAACCGCTTGCCACCACTTCTATAATATTTTGACTTCAGACGACCGCGGGACTGATAACTTATTGACAGCCACAGGGTAATCATATTTGCTTTCCAGCCTTCGTTTCTCCATACAAGAATGCACGTCTATCTCGCAGTCTTTTGAAAACTTGAATTTATGCTGGGTGACCTGGAAGTATGCCCGGCTGTAGAGGTGGTTCATTTATTCCGTATACTATACCGAGCGATGGTAGGCCCAGCCTGCAAATGTCAGCTTTTCTCGACGAATTTCAAGGGTGACTTCGCACTTTTACCGCAGACGGTTTTTTTTAGGATTCATGATTTTGCATTAATCGCAGATTTGATCTCTATCTATATCCCTTTCCCTACAGATTTTGAGCCCACAAACGGCGGGGAGTGTCATCATACGTTTCCGTAAGGTGATGTTTACGTTCATAGGCGGTGTACATACTCTAATCTAGCGATATGGGCTGGCTGGCGTCCCGTTCCTGCCAGTACATCAGCAGTCTTCTCATACGTTTAGCGTTTTGTACTTTTTCCAACATAATCTTTCACATTAGTTGTACTTATTCTGTACATACCCATCTCGGGAGAAGTCGGTAGTGGGGCTAGTGCGAATTCAAGTACAGTCTCGATTGCAAAGTCGGTTTTACTCATCCTACGTCGCATCTTAGGCATCTTTTATCCTTACTCACTACCCCGTCAGCAACTATCTCTCTTCTTCCCCGCGACGAGTTGGCCCGGCGAGAAGAAAGACGCGCCCAACGCTTTTATGCAACAACGAATACTGGAGCACACGTCCTCAGTTCTGTGGTGTGGTGTCAGTCGTGCCTGACCAAACACCTCCAGATGCACGCCACTAGCGGTCATTTCTTGCACATTGAAGGGATCCTCATTGGTTAAGAAGTAAGATTGGTGTCCTGCTTTGCTTTTGCTGGTACCACGATTCTCAGCGAGCAACGCTGTCGGAAAGCGAGAGATAACCTTGAATGATCCAATTGGGGTTAAAGATCGAAAGTACTGGTTTGATAGACGTCAGGCTGACGAGTTCTCGAGTGAAATAGCCTATACCTACCGCGAGGGTCTGCAGTCGGGTTTTCCGGAACAGCTCACTTTTCTGCAAATATCGTCAAATCCGAATGTCAGAATTCTGAAATTCTATTTTGCTGAATTGTCAATGGACAATCCTCCTATTGTTGCAGTATCTGTTCCCTAAGTTTGGAGATTGTATAGTATATCCACTTCGGCAGTGAGATTTCGAAGTAAGACTAGTGTCTATTGGACGGTGAGTCTTGCCACACATGAGGTCAACTCTGGTGTCATATGAGGTCAAAATCATGACTGCAATAACTTCATGAAACCTTCGATTTTTTATCATACTCTAAAGGTATAGTACCTCTATCGCCCACCTTGTGCTCCTTTCGCATTCAAGTAGAAATTTTCTACAACTATATCTCACTCCGATAAGTTAGTCCGGTGGTCATTTGGCTGCTGGGAGACCATCTGATCGCGTGTTCAATTCTCGCTGAGCGCCTATGCGCTTCGAAATCCTCTGTGAGGACACGACAGTTTCCGAAATAGTTTTGTTTCAGGATTCTTTTAAAGAGCCCACTTAAACAGAAGACAGTATACGGTAACATCTTCTAAACGGGTAATCCATAGCGATGCAACGAAACCGAGCAAGTCTTATGACACCGATAGAACCGTTGGGGGCTCTGGACTTTTTTTTTAGTTCTGCTAGATATTTAGAAGTGACAACTCTGATGTCGAGGAGGGTAGCTCACCAGCATGAGATTCAGACTTTACTTCCCGAATTACTGAAATATTTGAGAACTTACTCCTGATTTCCTTCATATTCGAAACCATAGACCTCCTGGACATGCTGCTTAAATCAATCTCTGCCAGTTTCAGGATGAAAAATATAAACTACGCAGCGAATACTTCAGAAACACCCTGAACATATAAATCTCGATTTCTTCGTGTTCCTACAGAAAGAACGGCGATCTTGATAGGCCGCATTTGATGTCTTTCTGTCAGAAAACAGATTTCTGCGCCTTATTCAGGTTAGATAGACCGCAAAACCTCTGTCAAAGTCCATGTTGTCATTTTGGGTCTCAGCTGTAGACCTCCTACGAGCCTGCAAAGCTCCGTCCACAGCATCATCAGTTAGTCCATCTGCCGGTTGGCAGTAGAAACTGTTCGGAGCCAGCACCCTACTCTTTCGGCATCCTGAGTACAGCTTCCGCAATTCAACGATGCAGATAGGGAGTAGATGGGTATTGACTCTCATCACGCAATATTTAACCCCGTACTTCTTTTCTAGCCCAAGGTCATCCTCACAACAGCGGTTGTGCTTGTCAACCTGAGAGCATGTTCCGTAGTAGTTCTCACATACATTCGGAATGGAAATCTCTATGCTGCCCAAGTGAGGGTTTCCGTCGCGGGACCTCCACCTCTCACGGTATATGTTGTCACCCGCCGAGTTTTTCCCAGTAGAGCTGATGACATAGGGTCTATCCCGGTCCACCCACATGACAGCCATGAGGTCGGGCTTACTAGTGACCATCGTGACGTGAGAGCCTTTGTCAGCTAATTCCCGTCCTGAGAGGTAGTCGACAGGGTAAGCATTTCTGGCTGTCTTGATAACACCAGTAAACATCAGGCTATTGTCGAGAAACACTTTAGCTGTCTCAACCGACGCGAAGTACGATTCAGTGCAGATGACTTTGTCGGTGTGGAACGATGGCTCAGCCAGTCTCAGAAGTACGGGGGTTCCATGATTATAGCTGCCGTTGTACTGTTCGTGGACATTATCATCACCTGACAATGTCAACTCGAGACGAATCATGATGCCACTGACACCGCAACAAGCTGACATCATTTCACACCCACTTTCCGGCTTGCGATCGAGTGACACATGATGTGGAATGCCAATAGAAATCCAGCTCCCCCCTAGCCCATACCACCCCTTCCTACTCTCATCGACGCATATGCGGTGAGATGGCGTGAAATTTGTGGCCCGATGATCATTAATTGCATCAACAAGACCTCAAACTAGGTTCCGTCTCGAATCCATGGTCTCGGCGCTGCTTACAGCTCCGGTGAATGCAATGCAAGTGCGGAGCTGCTAGAAACGGTTACGAGGTATTATGTCTTCAAAACGCGCAGATGGCAAGTACTTGCTGCTCGTGGTGTTGCTCCACAATGTGCGAAGATTGCTGAACCGGCTTCTTGTCATCAGGACCAGAATCCTGAAAAAGCGTAAAATTTTACATTCGCTTGTGGTCTCCAAATACTGCCTTTCCAGTTGCTTATTTGTCCACACAACCATGCAACTCAGGTGACGCTGCAGGAACATCCACATGAAGTAGTCGAATGGGGTCAACGATGCAGGGTTCGAGTTCTCACATACAATCTCATCGATTAGGCCAATGACCTTCCAAGGCTTCGTGCAAATGAATCCATTCATTTCCAGCGTGACTTTGGCCCGAGTCCATACTGTACCATTGACCTCGACGACCGGTCCAGATGTCTCTTCGCTTATGCTCCTTGTGACATCGTGACCCTCTCCATCCATGGGTGTGACGAGGTCGATGTCAACACCCGATTCGGAGCTGTCTGCCTGATTTCCAAATTGCTCAGAGGTTTGAGGATCAATTGGGATTCCTGTTTCAGCGTCGTTTTCCGGAACCTCTCTTGCCTTGACGTTTTCCACCCGCAACGACATGACCTTGATACCATCGGCAAGCTCCCAGCTGACATTCACATCAGTAACAATTTTGCCGTTGACCTTGGACTTCTTGACATCTCTGACGGTTCCAGAGGCTTTTTTTGACGTTCTGGTTGGCTCCACACATTCGCCGACACTTGGAGTCGGAGATTCCAAGTCGATCTCGAGTATAAACTCGCGATCTAACGATGCGACGGGGGTCGGAAGTGGGAGACATGGTTGTTGAAAGTTGAGGACTCTTCAGGATATTCGGTGGAATTCTCGCTCCTGCTGCCGATGAAGTTGAACAGCTCTAGCCTATTCAAACTGTCAATACTATAGGGCGTCGCTTGGGCAAAAAGAAGAATTTAAAAAACATTCCTAATGATGTTATATTTCGACTTGAAAGTTGGCCTCATATGAGGCCAAATTTCGAGGAGATATTAAAGTATCAAGGAGACGTCCACTTTCGCTGTTCTTGACATCTACTTGGAGGCCTTTGAGTTCTCTATTCTGGCAGGGTGAGCTATAAAAAAACTCAGCGAACTTGTTGTGCAGTCAGAGTTTTAGTGCAACGGAGTAGGCTACACTTTGTTTTGACATCATAGAATGGGGTGAGATAAATTACATGTACAACAACTAGCATATTCACCATGGGTATTATATATTTTACATACTTTTTCGGTGGTCAGATGGCCTCATATGAGGCAAAACTCAATGTCCAATAGACACTAGGGAACAAATGACATAATCGCACTTGCCTTGATATATTTTTTCCATGGGTTGCTTTCGGTAGGACGGAGAGGTGGAATCTCAGGTCATTTTGTACCGGAAACGCTCTGTGAGAGAGAACAGGTATATTACAGAACAGAGAAACTACCTCTTGATTGTACACGTGTATGGGGGCGTTGATGCTTGGATGGTATTGAAGTTAGTTTTGTGAGCCGCTGTATGCTCAACCTGAGCATATGTGACTATGTTCCGACTCTTGCTACAGTACGAAGGAAGCATCGTGGCACAACTACGAATATCAAACCCACAGGATGCAGATTGACGACAAGACTGCGTTCTTCGAAAGAATTAGCGTGGTGATAGGAGATATTACGAAGATTGCAACTGACGCAATCGTGAATGCCGCTTCAGACGAACTACTTGGCGGCAAAGGGGTTGATGGAGCAATTCACGAAGCCGCGGGCCCAGAGCTGTTATCCGCTTGCAGGTGTTTGAATGGATGTGGAACAGGAGCATCGAAAATAACACAGGGATACCAACTCCCAGCCAAGTACGTAATTCACACCGTTGGACCGATTTGGAGTGGGGGTTCTAGCAATGAAGAGGAGCTGCTGAGACGGTGTTACACATCAGCTTTGGACTTAGCAATACAGCATGAATGCGAGAGCATTGCCTTCCCTGCCATTAGCTGCGGTTTCTACGGATATCCGGTCAACGAAGCCGTCAGCGTGGCTGTGAAAGCCGTTGTGAATTATCAACGGTCAAGATCAAGCAAGGTGAGAATAATCTTTTGCTGTTTCAACCCGCGTCTGAAAAGATTGTATGACTCGGAGTTAGAAAGCGCAATCCAGAGTTTCTAGAATTTTGTATGAAGGCTATCTGTATGTTTACCAGCGTGCTCGTAAAACCCGTGTTGGTTTGTGTTCAAATTGTCCGCTTAGTCGTACATTTTCAAGACCTGCACGTCGCAACCGTTTGAGTGTCATAAGATACGTACAGAAATCAGCACAATCAGTGAGGCCATTCTTTTGAGAATCATCATGGCACATGGCATACAAGACGTGTACAAACTATCAAGCGCCTTACATTAGTTGGAGACTCCACCAAATATAAAGGCGTTATTCCTGTTGTCATAGAAAAGACTTACAAGCTTACAGAAGCTCTTCGAGTTTTGTCCGATTTATTTCAATCATCATGTTCTGATCTATACCTACAGTTGTTGGAGACTCCCTACTTCCGTGGGATCGTCCGCAGACTAAGACTGAAACATCTGTTTGGCGCGACCTTCGGCGTTAGCTACTCGGTCTGTTGCACGCCGTAGATTTTTTTCTTGTCCAGTTCTACAGCCATCTTGCAGTTTCGCAGAAGAGTTTGAACGGTTTTGTTGCAAAATATCTTTGACCTGCCTCCATTCATCCGGAACAAGGACGGTGCCACCTTTTCGAATTCTTTTTGTTGAGCAATGCTAAGCGATGCAGACATGGCGCTGTATGCAACATGGGGCGGGTTCTTAGTAATGGTTCTTCTTCTATTTTACCACTACGAGATCACCCCCGCTCCAGTGACAAACTCCTCAGCTTAAGGAAACTTGATACTTGAGGCGGAGCCGGCAAACCGCTTGGTGTGATGATTGCCTGATTCGACGAGCCGAGGTTTCTAATTTCTTTGCTCGTGTCTTTCTTCTGAGTGGTACTTTTGTAAGATCAACAGAAGACTACCGGATCCCCTCGTATCATTTCGAAATGATATTGACTTTGTTGATGTGACTTCACTCATCGTCGTGGCGCACGTTGCGGAGGAAGTGCAAATGATTACAAGATTATGACTTAGAGTTGGACTGCTCTGGGTGTCAACCTATTTTAACTTTTGGCTCAGTGTCTGCATGCTATAAAGTAGGGGCGTCTCTGTTCCGTTCTGTCTCTTGTCAGTAGATAAGGACTACAGCAGTCATTCTCTATGTCTCACCAGGACACGTGCAACCCAAGATCGGACAATCTCTGGATTTCATCCAGGCAGCGATAGAAAGCGCTGGGCTCCACCACTCCGCTGAGGAATACTGGATTTTTACAACCAAAGTTTTTATAAAAAGAGCCACATGTAATCCAGCAGTTCGCGTAGCGACAACTACATCGACAGGGGGCATGGGAAGCGACATGCATAAGAAGGCTTTGTATTCTGAGTTGTCGGTATCAAGGACTTTAACAGCCATTTTCAGCCGAAGAGATTTGGCTTCACTACTGAATGAGGACTACCACTATGTCATGGCAAGCAGATGAAACCTAGAATGCGCAGTCTTTAAAGCTTCGTTGTTCGCCGGATGTCGATTGATGCCATCTTGTCTGCCAATATCTCGTTGGCTTCGAGATAATGAATCGACTTGCTGTGGTTCGTAAGATGCAGTCTTGATGCCCAGGTTTCATGCATAATGAAGGTTTCCGTACTCTCATAATCCTTGTGCAAATCGTAGTTGATACAACCCTCTTCTTGTTGCGATGCCTTCACAAGATCCTGAAGTGCCGCGAATACTTCTTCGATACATTCCGGTTTCGCAACAAGGGTGGCAAACACAACTACTTCTTCCATGTCGATTCTTTTGCAACTAACAGTAGGTTCCGCTTTCTTTCAAGGACAGCAGTCTTCCCAATCTTCTTCTCCGAGCCGCACGCCGGAAGAATGTCTGCCACGGCTGATACTAGATTTGCGATGGTAATCTTTGTTGAGAAAGTTATTTAGTAACGATCGTGCTAATGCGAGTGGAAATTATTTACACGCTTGTCCTTGCAAACAATCAATCTACATTTCAGAGGAATGTAGACGAGAATATTAAAATTACAGCACCAACTTATGAGTTTCTGCTTGAGAGGCAGCTATCTAAATGTGGACTCCACCAATCTAAAACTGCAAGGCAGATCTAGACCAAATATAGACCTCGTGTCATTAAAACCAATTTCTTCCGTAGGGCGAGAATGCTTGAACTTTTGTCCTCAATCGTTGGTGAGCTGCACTACTCAGGACGACAACCCTGCTCTGACTTCAATTCTAGTTAGACCTTTGATCGACTTAATTACAGCGAAATGAGAGTCAAAAAACAGAATATTGTCGGTATGAAAGCAGACTCAATCATTCCGGCTCATCAGAAATCGCTCGTTAGACAGTCAACCTCCGTTATAAACCCTGATTTAGCACAATGGCCTTAACTGATAGACTTTTCTTCTTTCTAAAGTTATGCCCGATTGATATACAATTGAAATTAACATTGTGAACGGAGTTCACGAGGGTGAAGGTATCATAGTTCGAATTCTCTCCAAATGCAGCATTACTTTCTGCAACAAACCAACTGATATACCATCACGTGATGCAGCTACTTCTCTAAGAGATGTACTTCATTACGACATCAATCTTCTGACAAATACAACGTTCTACTTTGGCGGGCGGTTTGCGGTTCTTTAATTAGTGAAGTTCTACTAATTTAATGTACCCCCCCTTAGAGGATCTATGTTACAAGAGAGCATATCTTCTCACCCATGCTCGGACATTATCATCGTGCGATATTGGGCTCTAAAAAATCGATATCTGCTGTACACACATTTGTCGCAGGACAGCGTTTTACGCAAATGAGTCGCATGCGTTTTTCTTTGTGAACTTCGTCTTAAGAAATACCACGTCGTGATTGTCCAGAACCCGAGGTACGTAGACGACTCTTTACGTTATAGCCACTAGGTGAAGTGCACTATTCCCACGTCTAGTCTGGTTAGACTGCATCACTTCTTTCTTTTTTGTCTTTTTTCTGTCCAAAGTATGTAGTCCCATCTCATACCTTCGTATTGTGAATCAACACAAGCTTGTCTCGAATTCCGTGCATCAAATGAACATAGCTACAGTAGCTTCAGTTCAGGAATCCATTGATGAGGGAAAAACCCCTTTACTCTTAAACTAATTTGGTGCTGTCAATAACAGATGCAATCCACCTATTTTCGATAAAGAAGTCAACAATATTACTTCGACCATCATCAAGATTCTGCCTTAAATTCATTGTTAGGTGCAGCAGCTGACGACGGTCGATCGTGCTGTATATCTCAGCTAGGGTACAGGTTTTCCGAGAGGTTTGGAAAGAGATGCATAAAGCTAGGGGGGAGTTGATGTTGCCCTTTCGAAGTGCTTATATTCCTGGCCCGAGGCATACGAAAACTGGCGTGTTGCTGATCTTAAAGGGCTCCTACCAGCAGAGGACCTTTCAGGAATACATGTGCTTGAAGAAATGTTGTGATATGCATCGACTTTCGCAGCATAAGATCGACAGGCGTGCTGAAATAGTACGGGACCACCCGTTTTAGATAGAGAGTCTTGCCTCAAGGACAACATCGCCTCATTCAGAGAGTACGATGGAACACAGAGCAAAGAGTGGACACCATACTCGTCCAGTTTGGTATTTGATTACCTTAAATCAGTATTGTACCGGCTAAAAGCGAACTGGAATGTGCTCCCTCCGCACAGAGATGACCGTGGTGACCTCCTTTATCCAAAGCGAATGGAAAGAGTTGTTTGTTATTCTAGGGATTCCAAAGCTCTATTCGAGCCAACTGTGGTTGGGTGGATTCCATGTTCCGGGCCAGAGTGTCGACAGAAATGATGAGTCTCGCTCTGTTTACGATCTGCAATGACTAAAATGACTCGTTACATATTGCTTGATTCGTGTATTGAGTACATTCACACTCCTCGACCCAGCAACTATTTCCCTGTCAATGTAAACTCGCAGTCAAGGAAGCTACCGCAAGATGCACCTAGCTCGCCTCGGCCTTAGTCAGGACAAGAATCCCTACGACCTGTTTTACTCTGTTGGCGAAATCTAGACACTGTAAAGTTGCTGTACCTTCGAACAATCTCTTTGTAGCGCTTAGCGATGTAGATACGTGTTGATATCAAAATGAATCTCTGTGCGTTGTAGCTCGCGCGAGGGAAGCTGGCAAGTGAAACATGAAATAGTTTTGAAATGAAAACAAAAGTCACTGAAAGAAATGGCAAGCGTTGCAGGCCACAGACAAGACAGATCGTGGCAGAAAGCTGAAATCGCGAGCTCAAGAAAAGAAAATGGCGGCCAATTGTGTGATTCAGGGGGGGGAGGGGGGGTGGGGTGCGATGCCAATTTCGGGTGCTATTCTCGATTCCATGAGGCGAATGGAACGCCTCATGTATGCGGTAGCACCACATTTTAGTAGGCGATCTGCGCGTTTTTTTCGATACGGTTGGAATGTTCCCTTTCCACTGATCTTGGCCCACAAACCGCACTCCACCTGAAGAATGGGCCCCAAACTACGAGACACGCCCGCGCTGAGAGTACCCTTATATAACACTAGCACCTACTGTGTCATTGTCGCGTGCCCAACAGAATATACGTTTATCACCCTTGCTACAGTACCTGCATGACCACATCTCTCATTCGTATAACACCTTACTGTATCACGCGGTCCTGTGCCCCACCCCCCCCGTCCCACCCCTGGCTCTTGCAGACATCAAGCAGGCGGTATCCTCTTTGCCTCATCTGCGTCGACCTTGTCCCTGTCTCAATTCCCTTCTCCTCTCTGCCGCTCGTTTCCGCGTGTTTGCCACTCGGAACGCTCCCACAACCCTCGCAACATCTGTCCCGCGTCTGACGTGCCTGACGCGGCCGTCTCTGCACACGTCTCTCTGCGCACGTCTCTGCGCACGTCTCTGCGCACGTCTCCTTTTTTCCTTTTTTCTTTTTCCTTTTTTCCTCCCCTCCATTCAATTCTTCGTTTGCCACATCCTCTTCTCTCTCTAATACACTTCCCACAGGTCGCCTAGTCGACACTGTACTTGTCTTGTACACATCCCCCTTTGCTGTGCCGCTCGCCTTGCACGAGTTTCCTAAGCGACTGGCTCGGGCCTCTACTCTTCCCAGCATCTTTGTTGGCCCGGGGTCATTTGTTCTCCCGCACACCATCGGGCCCCGACTTGCTAATTTCTCTGCTCCATCTCATCGTTTGCCGCGTCACCTTGTACCAGTTGGCATCTCCTCGCCGCGCCCCTCTGGAGCCGCTGCAGAGTCATCATCCTGTATTCTCACGTTGCTTTTGCGTCCCGCTGTTCTGAAAGTCTTCATGACCACGCCCACTGCTCTCCTCCGTCTTGCCGCTGCTCATCTAGCGTGAAATCCTTTGTGTCTTGCTTCTCCTCGCTGGCAACATGGTGGACTGGCGGAATACTGCTTCCCGAGTGCGACATAGTATCTCGTCGCGCGCCGACGTCGCTGGACAGCGCCATTTGGACTCGCCTTCCGCTATACCGCGTGTGGCATCGGCGCGCGGTGAGAGACGCACGGAGTTGATCCACTCGTTTGGCACACAGGTGGCGCACGGCGCGGGCGGCTCGGTGCATAGTGTGGATGCCGCGAGTACGGGCAGCTCCATGTCGCGTGTGCCCGGTGCGTTTTATATTCCTAATTCGGTGGCACAGCGCGCAAGTGTGAATATGCGCCCTGAGGATGGCGCAGCACTGCGGAGACAGTTGGCGTTTGACGCGCTTGCATTGGTGCGCGAGTTACCGTGCTCGACACAGGGGTGGTTGCTCGTGAAAAGGGACGCGCCTAAGATTTCAGCGCTGTTCAGGTCGCAATGGATGCCCTTCTGGGGGGAACTTAGAGGTGGCATGCTTTTGTTTTGCGATCCGAACAATGGATCTGAGTATGCACCGGAACAAAAGCGGTTGATAAGGCTTGTATTCACAGCGACAAATTGCATTATTGATCTCAAGAATACCTCGTCGTACTCGCAGGTGAAGCTGCGACGCTCGGACGGGCAATGCCTTGTGCTGCGGATGACCAGTGCACAGGAAGCACAACAATGGTGTGTCGCACTCCAGACGCATACTCTTCGGTACATCACCATTCGGCTCGCTGACTTCGACTGGATCACGGCAATTGGTAAGGGCGCTAGTGGGAAGGTATTTCTTGTGCGGGATAATCGGACAAATGCACGGCTTGCTCTGAAAGTCATTGATAAGTCACGTGTGTTTCGAACACAGCTCACGTTCCAGCACATCATTAACGAACGATTAGTACTGGAAATGTGCTCAGGATGTCCCTTTCTGATTCAGTTGCGCTACGCATTTCAAACAGACTCACACTTGTACTTTGCTACAGACTTCTACGATGGGGGTGACGTCTTTTCGCTACTACAGAGCAACCGCGGGCGATTAAGTGAGCACCATGCAAAACGTATTATTGCTGAGATTGTACTAGCATTATCGTATTTGCACGAGAGAAATATAGTATACAGGGATTTAAAACCCGAAAACGTCGTCCTTGATGGAGATGGGCACGTTCGCCTCGCGGATTTTGGTCTGGCAAAAGTCCTCAAACCGGAGCACGATCTGCTAACTCAAACAATATGCGGCACCACCGCCTACGCTGCTCCAGAGATGCTACAATCAAGTCCTTACGACAAGTCTCTTGACTTGTGGTGTCTTGGAGTCTTCATCTATCACGTTTTATCTGGAAAAACACCATTTAATTTTAAGGGCCGTACCATGGAAGAGATGGAAGAAATGCAGAGAACTCGTCAGGTCCGTTATTCTGCACCACTCAGTCTTGAAGCTGTTTCGCTGATTAAAGGCCTGCTGCAAAACGATCCTTTTCGACGGTCAACCCTCGAGGACGTCAAACGACATCCCTTTTTTCGCGGAGTCGATTGGGTACGCGTCGCACGGAAGGATCCACATCCAGACGATATTTCTCAGTTTGTTAGCGATAAGGAGCAACGAGAGAGCGCTGTTGCGCGACTAGCTGTGGCGAGGGCACAACAACTTGGTGTGGAGAGTGAATCTGCGACAGCATTAGCAAAAACGGATGTCCAGGATATCAACTCGATGACTATAGACAAGTACCTTCTGCGCAATATCAACGCGGAAGAATGGCGGCACGTGAGTTTTAGCGACGATGACGATGTTTCGGCTACTGCCGAATTTCCAGCGTTCGTGCACAAGAAAGGAACTGAAATGGAAACCTGGGCTATTGCCGGCTGGGCTTGGACTTGCAGTGAGGCAAGCGGACATTCTCCACCAGTACAGTATGGAAATAACGATTTACTAGAGCTAGCAGAAGCCATGAATCCGAGACGGGCTGCCTCGGGTCGCAGATCATTGCCATCATGGAACTTTGAGCAAAGGGAGCCACGAATACATCACCGAATCGTACCTAATGATGCCGGTCGGCCCTTTCCGGGTCAGCACAATTCGCTGCAGGATGTTCCGGTCAGTTATTTGCATCAGGGCCAGCACACTCTTGAAAGAGCTAGCCGCTCGATCCATGAGACGGAGACACGTCGTTTTGGATACCCGGGGATTGGGGACCACATCAGCCGACGGAGTGCTGACGGTCCTTTTACTCAAAATCCTTTTCGCCGACGTAGCGCCGACGATCCCGGTGCGAGTATCGCACCTGGTGTTTGGTCGAAAGGTGAAGGCCGAAGCATGTTTAAATTAGGGCGCAAGTTTACCAACAGTCGGGAAGGAAGATCGCGGGCTAGTTTGGGTAACTTGTTGGGAGGCAGAAGAAGCGCTGACCATGCTCGAAAAGATGCAACCAAATTACACGGACTAGATCCTGCTCGTGCTCCTACAGTCATTCCCGCGACCATCCGCCATGGTAGGTCAAGTGTTGAAGTTCAAATGCGAAGAGTACGATCGTCTAATCTATCACCAACTAACGGGATGGTGTAAATGAAAATATTTAGAGCCTGAGGTAGTTGCGTCATTGATATTTGAAAGTTCGAATGTTATATTGGTGTTCTTGCTGGGCAAACTCGCTCTGTAGGTACGTAACCATTTATATTGTAGCACTCGTTTGCACGACGAAAGGAGTGTGACTCCACATTTACCACATCCTAGCACGTTGCAATTTGAATACCAGGAACGAAACTGCAGTTACCAAACGTTATCGATTGAGAAGATAATCATGCATTCTCCGTAATTGCGTTCAGCTTTTCCTAAGGACCGAGCGCAAATTGACATACGTAAGTAAACAGATTGATACCTCTTGAACTATTGACGCTTGTGTTCGGGGTGCACGTCCCCAATTTGCAAGCGGGGACGACGTAATGCAATTCATAGATCATTATCAGGTTGCATAGAGAAGTGGTTTCGAAAAAAGTGTTCGAATAATCCGGCGATGACAACAAACTGCACGGTTGATGAGTGGAAAAGAGTATCAGAAAGAAATATCGATCATTCACTAATTGCATGCGCAAAAACCAGACATGTTCAGAGAAGCAGTACTTTTACTGGTATACCAGCTATTGCGGTATTGAAAAGCGGCCACAAATAACTACAAGTGATTTTTGCTTGTAGCGTTCATCGGATGTCATTCGGAAACGTGGTGACGTACAATAAGTGTTATGATTCGTGACGCTACTGGTGAATGACCTGTTGCCAATCATCTGTTGTGCCGGTCCTATACATTCAAAAATTTGGATTTTGCTGTGAGCAGGATCAACTGGAACACTTGTTCCTTATGATTGCAAGTAAAAAGTCCTCAGAACTCGTCAAGTTCAAAGAAAAATGCGATAATACAGATATTAAAAAGGGGTTCTTTGGATACCAGCAACATCGAGTTTTCTCGTTTACATGTAAAGCTGTTCAGCTGGCTGCAATTTCGCTCAATAACATTGCGCACTTGTAGTTTAGGACAGTTAACTCGGCCTTTCGCCCGACTTTTGTGTCGAGCTCTTGAGGCATGTAAGCCAACAAGACAAACACTACACAGTAATAACTCTTGATAAACCAAACAGTTTTTATGTGCTTGGGAAGCATACACAACAGGAACAGAAATGGCCTTGCCAAGCACGTAACTGTTTTTTTTTATTGGACAAGTTAATGTGAATCTGTCATAGATTTCGACTACAACCTTGAAGTAATTGATATTGTTATGTCAATAATAAATATCATACAGACCACCTGAAGCGGATAACTAATTTGCCGCTATAGCTCAGTTGGTAGAGCGCTTGACTAGTAATCAAGAGGTCTCGAGTTCAAATCTCGGTGGTGGCTGATGCACTCACTCCTCATTCTTTTTGACTTTCACGGAATTGCAAGTAGTTTTTGTACATTAATGGTCTCGCAATTCAGTTAAACATCCCCAACCTGTGCGCTGGCTTCACTGCTTCAAAAGACGACGATAAAATCCGATTCCTTGCAGTAGAAACCCGTTGTTAAGCTTGCAATAGTCAAGTTCTGCACTATTGCGCGTTTTTCTTCAGGGCCAAAGTACCACGTTTTGTTCTGTCTACAGTTGTTAATGTGAGTGTGGTTTTCTTCTGGGTAATTGTCAACTATTGCAGAAGGGAATTAGGTTCTTGAAGCTTGCCGAGGAAGTTGGTCTCTCAGAGCCTGCGATTGTTTCAAGTTACAGGCAGGTGGCATCTTTACGTTGCTGCTGTAACTGTCGTCCCATCTTTTGCTTCGTAGCGGCCTAAAGTCGTCATGAGCGACGTTCAAGACTGGTTTACTACGGAAATCCAAAACCTCGGTTTTGCTGGATTGGAGGGAGTGTATGATTATGTTGCAACAATGCCAGATGACGAAGTTCGGCACTATTTATACAGCCTGCTGGGTTCAGAGCCGCAAATTAAATCTTTTGCAGATACATTTATACGTAACAGAGCGACCGGAACTACTCAGCAGGCAGGCTCTAGCTCAGTCGCTGACGCATCTAAAGATGCATCACTCACGTCCTGGGCTACACCTGGGTCATCAGCACAGGCAAAGAAGACTAAGAAAAGCAGAGGAAAATCGCGTGGCAACGCCTCAAAAACCTCAAATCCTAAGCCACCTGATGAGACTTTTAAGTCGTCCTTCGCAGACGCCACTGCGAGCCGCAAGCCCGATGCACCGAAGACAGCGCAGGCCACTGCGATCAAGAACGCTCCCGTCGAGCAAGTGCAAAAAAAAATTCGTGAGTATCGCAAAACTAAGCGCGTTATCAATTGCATACGCTGCGGGAAAGTTGAGGAAGTAATCAGGGAGGACGGCGCGTGCTCCTTCTGTGGAGCTCCTATGTTCTCAATATACGGAGATGAGCAGTCACCGCCGACCTCGAATACAGCCAGTCGCTCTTCATCTCTAGAGCGCCATCGGGCAAGGACTCGCGAGCCCCGTCCTTATCCGGTGGTCTTGGGACGCTTTGTGTACCCGGCTGGAACAGACTCCAAGGTTGTAAATCTGGCAGGAAATACGCTTGGTTGGAGCTGTCGCAAGGAAGAGACCAGTTTCGGGCACGAGAAGGCTGCGAATCGTGAGGTTTACAGGAACAGTAATATCAACAATGAGGATCTTGAAGCTGCTATCATGTCTATACGCCAATCACTGCAAAGATTGGGTCATGGAGAAGACAGCGAGAACGACGGCCTTCCCCGGCATGTTCAGGGCAGGTTGCAGATTGATGATCTCTCTCCGAGCGTTCGACCTTTTGACTTGCCACGCTAAATGTTCTAGAGTAGGATCGGTACGAAGGTGTATTCTAACAAACATGATCATACTAAAAATGGAGATTAGGCGGTTTCTTCCGAACCAATTTTCGGGACGCGTATATAATCGCGCTCTATAGAAGGTGCTTCACTCATGATAGCGTCGCTATCAATGGAGCAAGCAAATGTCAAATCGGCTCGTAAACAGGATGGTTAGATCGTTCAGAGTAGTACATGAATTGCCGCATTAGGCACATAAACGCGAAGTGCAAGCAAATCTAAGCATGGTACATACACGTTTGGGAAGAGGATTGGCTTGTCTTCTCGCATAACGTTGTAGGCGTCATTTGGCGTGGACATAGGCTCAAAGTTGTTCAAGTCCAACTCGTTCATGCTACTGAAGAAGTCGATGACTTTTTGAAATTCTGGAGTGAGTTCAGCAGCCTCCTCTTCTGAAATCTCCAGTTGAGCTAGGCGAGCTATCCGACGCACTTCCTCCTTGGTCGCATGAACGCTCGCAACGACAGTATGGCTGCATGTTCTGCACAACCGCCTTGACGATGATTGCAAAGTTAGAAAGGAACGACCGCGATTTACCAGTGGAAGAGAGCTTCCGATGAAGCTGAGCATGATGGCCGCGAAAATGCTCTATCAATTTTTCTCTGCACAGGCATCAGATTGCGGTAGCATGACACTGCGGTTTTCGCAATGGTACTCAGGAAAATGTATAACTTCAAATGGCACGTCCGTGTTCTGCAACGCTTGCTGATCTTTAATTTAAATCGGTGTCATTGGAAACGAAAGTTTTGGGAAAATGTTTTGAATGACCGATCGGAAAACAAAAATAAGACAATTATTCAGAAGTATTTATTCCACATGAAAAAAACACCTGTTCTTACTCGCGGCCGGGATGGAGGACTAGCGCGTAATCCATCTGTTCCGTAAGCTCTGTTGGGCACACAATGACGACGGGCAGAGACAGAATGCGACCACCATTTTAGTCCGCCAAACTCAGTATGCGTAGCGTCAGTGGGAAAGGAAGCAATGCGCGAAAGATACTCGCGTACTACAGTGTCAACTTCGATTTGTCCGTTCCCTACCGGGTACTTTGCGATGGCCCAACCGTTTTCCAAGCTTTGAAAAAGGATCTCTACTTGAAACAATCCCTTCCGGTTTTGCTGGGTGCTACCGCTTATCCTGTTGTCACGAATTGCATTGTTACTGAGCTTCGAAACCTGGGTGAAGCTTACTCGAATGCATCACTATTTGCTAAGCGTGTTACGAGAGTGCCGTGTGCACATGATGGCCATTTCAGTGCAAACGAGTGTGTTATTGCACGCCTAAAGAAGCCATTTGAGAATAAGCTGTTCTTGGCGACAAGCGATTTAGGGCTTTTGGCTGAGGTCAGCAAAATTCCTGGCGTCCCGATTATTACGATCGTAAATCAGACGAAGCTTTCGTTGAGGAGCCCGTCAGCTGCAACTCTTGCCTATGTGCGCCGGAAAGAATCGTCAAAGTCTATCAATCTGAGTGTCGAAGATAAGAAACTGCTCGAAAAGCTTCGCTTGGTTGCAGAAAGTAACTCATCCACCAGATCTTTTATTGGAAAAAGGAAGAGGGCAAAAGGACCCAATCCGTTGAGCGTGAAGAAATCAAAGCAAGAGAGCACCAAAGGAGTGGATTTGGGTCGCAATCATACGCACGTTGACGAAGTTGCGATCCAGGTACCGGACGGGGAAGATAGAGTGAACCCGAAGCCTGATGTCATTCAAACTGCGTCAGCTCCTCTCAGCCAAAACAATTGCATAGATGATGAGTTGACTGCAGAGAGGGTGGCAGTTCACGTAAGTGGTGATGAAGAAGTTGGTGGAACTACGAAACAGCGAAGAAGGAAGCGCAAGCGGAAGGGGAAGAAAGGAATTGAGCCGGATGAAACCAATGGCGAAAGAGCTGTGATGGATGCAGCTGCCGAGCGCCAAGTCACACAGCCGAATGACAATGAAGCTCCAGCAAAGGGAGCAAGTATTCCCAATTTACATTTGGCCGAGGGAAATCACAGGGAAGTTGGGAATGTAGATTCAAAACCTTCACCAACGCTATGCGGCTCCAACATTGCCGATTCGACAGGGTTGTCTCAGCGAAAGCAGCTATTCAAGGGTTGCCGACATTCTACGCCTGAGGAGGCACTTTCTCCGCAGGATGAGGCAGCTACTCTGGTCGAAACTAAAAGATCGATTTCGAGTACCCTTCTTGACATGGAAGAGATCGTTGATCGTGCTAATAATGAGGTAGAACAAAATATACATGGCTTACGTGGTAATGCATCAGAGAAGTCTGCGCAACTAGGTTCACTAAAAAGTCGATCAAAACATGCTGCAAGTTCGGGTATTGTTAGGATTTCCGAGCGCATGGGTTTTAAGGATACACCTAAGGAAGCAAGTGTTCATGATAGCGCAGTGGTGGACAAGGACATCGAGAAATCATCACCAGCAGGGACTCTTACAGCTTCGAGACCCATCCCGACTGCTACGAAATCATTCATGGTACTATCTGAAAATTGCGACGTTGCTGAGTTCGACGAGACAGACGCACATGTGAGCCATAAGAAGAAGCATCGCAAGAACAGGCGGAGGCGATCGAAGAAAGTCGATAAGCTGGGCTAGTGCAACTGCAAAAACACAAATAAGTCATGTTTCGAACATACTAGGAGAAACGAAGTAAAGAATGCTTTGTCTAAGCTGCACATACCTTCAATGCATGCTTTCATCCGCCATTTACTCCTTTGTACCACAAGCTCCCGTGCTCGGTTGCGTTCAAGACGCTGGCCCTCAAGCTTCAACGTGCATGCCAGCCCGACTTCAGAATAGATTCCAGGTGTAGCTTTTGTAGAGCACAGGAACTATTAAGGTCTGAGTTGCTCCGATGCCACAAACAATATAAATATACGCTCCTCCCAACAGCCCTCGCATCCTCCAATTGTTCTACGATAGTAGTCCCCACTATTATTCCGCACCAGCGTACGTGCTTACTTGATCTTCAAACGATGACTTCAAATGTTCCGCCATTGACCGAAGGTCGAGTAATGCTTTGCGGAACAGTTCAGCCGCGGGCTTTCCAAGTGTCTCGACTCGAATGTTCATGATGTTTTCACTCGGATGTGGGATACTATACCCGCAGAGACGAACGTCCGGATTTTTCATCAGTACGTATCGCAACGCATTGCCAAGCGTGTGATCTTCGTCACGAAGTGTGAACGTCAAACATGTCTCATCGGTGCCACTAATTTCAACTTTTCTTTGGCTTTCTTCTTCCAAGTTCATATTAGCAATGTGAGTGCCGCGCAGCTCTTTCCTAAGCCGGTTTCTCTGCGAATAAGAAGTATTTAGCCACTAAATGTACCCACGAATAATAGACATACGCTTAGATGTCGTCAGCTTCAAGGACCTACTTCTCAGTCTGCAGTGGGCTTACTCGAATAATTAAGCGCTTCTGGTGGATTCCTGCACACAAAAATGGATTCAAACCTGCCTCGAACACAGCTCTAATGACTCAACGGACATTTTCGGACGGCCAGAGAAAATGCTCTGTTATTACATTCGCGGGTTTGTAATGAATACAGATAAGTACAAAAAACTGTAAAATATTGGAAAACAATGATACTTTTTAGCATCTTCAGCACAGATCAAAGTGCACAGCCCTCATGGATCAAGCTATTTGCGTCGTCGGTCAATGAAGCGAACTTGTCCAGTACAAATTCGATTTTCTGCTTGGACCTCACTATTCCTGGTATCTGGGTTCTAGTTTCCCGGTACTAGATCATCTGCACCATGGCAGGAAGCGCAGACCAACCCCAGCCGTCCACAAAGCCCGCCCCCGATGGTCCGGCAGCCGATCCCGCGCTGCCAGCGGCAAATCCTACGCCACTATCCGCCGCGCCTGCGTCAAAGATCGATACGAACATGACAGATATTGTCACGGCGGAGGATTCAAAACCCGCTGCTGGAGCGGAAAAGTCAGAGAAGCCCGGCGAAGCATCTGCAGCGACGCCAGCGACTATGAAAATCGAAGACGTGCGGTCAACGGCCAAGGCTCAGCGTATCGCGGCACATTCTCATGTGAAGGGTTTGGGGTTGAGTCCCAACGGGACTGCGGCGCAAATGGGTGGAGGGTTGGTTGGCCAGGAGCAAGCAAGGGAGGCGGCAGGTGTGGTGGTGGAGCTTATCAAATGCAAAAAGATGGCCGGACGCGCGCTTTTACTGGCGGGAGGAATGGGGTCGGGAAAGACGGCACTGGCACTTGCAATTGCGCAGGAATTGGGAACGAAAGTGCCTTTTTGTCCAATGGTGGGCTCCGAGGTTTATTCGAGCGAGGTGAAAAAAACGGAGGTATTGATGGAGAACTTCCGACGGGCGATTGGACTGCGAATCAAAGAGAACAAAGAGGTATTTGAAGGAGAGGTTATTGAGCTTACGCCAGAGGAGACGGAGAACCCTCTTGGGGGGTATGGGAAAACCATCAGTCAGGTGATACTGGGACTGAAAACGGTGCGGGGGACCAAGCAACTGAAGCTGGATCCCACGATTTACGAGTCGCTGCAAAAGGAGCGTGTGTCCGTTGGGGATGTTATTTACATTGAGGCAAACTCTGGAGCTGTCAAGAGAGTTGGTCGCAGTGATGCATACGCGACTGAGTTTGATTTGGAAGCGGAAGAGTATGTACCCCTTCCTAAGGGTGATGTACACAAGAAGAAAGAGGTTGTCCAAGATGTGACGCTACATGATCTCGACGTCGCGAATGCGAGACCTCAGGGTGGCCGGGATATCATGAGCATGCTAAATCAGATGGGAAAACCGACGAAGACTGAAATCACCGAAAAGCTCCGTGCGGAAATCAACAAGATAGTATCTGGTTACATTGATCAAGGCGTCGCCGAGCTGGTTCCTGGCGTGCTGTTCATTGACGAAGTGCACCTTCTCGACGTTGAATGTTTTGCGTATCTAAATCGCGCGCTAGAGTCAAACTTGGCTCCCATCGTAATTTTCGCTACGAACCGCGGGATGACAGAAGTACGAGGCACAGACATGCGCGCCCCGCATGGAATTCCGGTGGACCTACTGGATCGCTGCATGATTATCAGAACTGTGCCGTACGGCATGGAGGAAATTGCGGTGATCATCCAAATTCGCGCCAAAGTGGAAGGTGTTGTGTTGAAAGAGAAGGATGATACGGTAGTCGCAGCACTGGTGGACGTGGCGGCGCGCACGAGCCTGCGGTATGCGACACAATTGCTGACACCTGCGAGCGTCTTGGCGAGCGTCAAGGGCCAGGATCATTTAACGGCAGAGGATGTGAAGGAGGCAGACGGTTTGTTTTACGATGCCAAGGCATCGGCGCGGCTGTTGATTGAAAGCCCTGCAAAGTATATTAGCTGAGGTGTATGGAGTTGTTGAGTGTTGTGTGGCCTGCTGGCCGTGTAAAAAGTTGAGATATCCTGGCGCAGTTTTCCATATTCTTCAGGGCGACCGAGTATATCGACTTTGCATCAAACCTTGCAATGTCTCTCCACGCTGCGTCCGAACCTGTACTCACGAAGCGTGTACCTTATTCATATGAGGCTTTGAACTATTTGTATGTCGGGAGGTACCAGAGACAAGTCGCGGCGAAAGACGACCCCGTTTGCAGAAATGCACCAGACAAACGGGAAATTTTGACGATTTTTGTTGTTGAAGAGCGCAATGAAGAGGCGCTGCTGGCTGCGCATGCTATCCTTTGCTATTCCACTCGGTTGGTTTCCAGGCAGTGCTTTCACGAAAATTCCCGGCCTGCACCACTTTGCATCACATCACAGCAGCGGCCGCCCTTTTTTTTTTTTTTGGATGCTCGTTTGTCCTCTCTGCAGTGTGCAGACTCTTCTCAGTTTTTCCTAGCAGTACCCTTCAGACCCCCTCCTGTTCCTTCGCCTAACGCCCACCCTTCGTTCAGTCTTACGTCGACTTGCAACCACCCGGCCAGTTTCGAAGAAACTGTCTCGGCGCTCAGTTGTCGTTTGTAATTGAGTTTGATACAGGCAAACCCTCATTTTTCTTGTAACGTCGTGCGCTCTCCGCTCTCCACTCTGCCAAGTTTTGCTGCGCTCGGCTCAACTATTCTGCCAACTGCTGCAATCTCTCCCCCCGCTCCTTCCGTAGCTCTCTTTTCTTCTCATTCCACGTCTGCCTACATGCCGCAAATCACATGATTGATCTCGACGCCCTCGACGCCTTTGCCCAGGACCACCTACGATGTGAGACAAAATGCTCACGCGCGTACCCAGACCCTCCCGCCGCCACTCCCCCTTCCGACCCTCAAATCCTTTGTGGCCTGCATCGCATCCGCCTCCTTATTATGAACGGCGACATTGACGCTGCATGTGGGATCTGTCGCAACCTCTCAGAGCACGTCCTGGACGACCCGCGTGTCCAGCTTAACATTCGTATCCACAAGCTCTTCGAACTTTTGCACGTCGCCGAAAATGTGTCCAGAGAAAGGGGTCCCGCTCGCGCGGAGGCACTCCAGAAAGCGCTCCGGTACTCGCAGCACCTTGCAGACTTTGCGCTTAATGCATTTCCAGAAGCGTATGAGATGTTCAAAGATTCCATGATGCTCTTTGTATACCCGGAGCGGACAGGAAGCGTGGAGGCTATTCATGAGCGCCGAGAAAAGCTGGCAGATGACATCGTGGCTCTTGTGCGAATGACTGTTTGTGCACGAGAGTCTTGTTTGTCGTTTGCCATCCGGTATTTGCTGCTGATTTATGTGCAGTTCAAGTCCCCGATGGTCACTCCAGAGGAGTCTGTGGACAAGGTGGAGCAGCTTGTGCGCGAGTTGTTGGAGTGGAATGGAGAGGATGTAGGAACGACGTCCCGTATAGAGTGGAAGACAGACGGCTCGAGACCGACCAAGTTTGGGCATCGGGGAGACTATAATGAGGCAGATGTACAGACGTTGCCCGAGCGTGTGAACATCTCAAGACAAGAAGCGATTGAGAGTTTGAGATTTACGAACGGCGACGTGCTTGCGGCGCTAAAGAACGAGCTCGGCCGCGTTCTGATCAACAGGCAGTCTTTTCGAGTGCTTGTTGTTGAATACTGCGCGGCAAGAGGGCTATATGGTTTTGAAACGACCAGGAACGGCTCTGCACAAGGGGGTGATACTCAATTTCCGATTTTGTCGGATGATCAAGAGCGAGTTACTATACCATCTCACCTCATCCAGGCATCCTCGCTGGAGATGTTCCCGAATATGTACAAGTTACGGACACTAGCAGCCAACAATGACCTTGATACCTTTCTGGAAGCTGTCCAATTTATAGATCCTGGCATTCTTATGTCTCCGATCCTCAACTTTCAAGTGTGGCAATGTGCAGTTTTGCATCTGATTCAAAAAGGGCGCAGCGATTTGGCTGTGCAGCTCTCCCAAGAGAAGCTTGGACCTCTCGCGAAAAAGCACCCAGAATTTTTGGATGCGCTCTCAGAGATTCTGATGCTCGCGGTATATGCCAGCGAGGTGGACAGTATCCGAGAGAGACTGTCGTGTACAGAGAGGAAGGCATCCGAAGGAGTGGTGGGTGGGGAGAGTGGGGCAACACCGCTTGTAAGGGCTGGAGATAAGAGGATACGACACACACGTCCACCAGTTACTACACTTCCTATAGAGTCTGTAAACGACGCGGAAGACGAGGAAGTCAGGTCTTTCGAGGAATTTGTGAATGCAGCGTACAAAGCTGCCTCTGAATTTGCTTCACTCGAAGCTGTCTCGGCGGAGGTTTTTAGCGAATATGAGCGAAAATGGGAGGAACCACGTCTTGTACAATTGCTAAAGCGCTTGCTTCCTGCTCACGAGGAATGGCAGGAACACAATATGATGACTGATAGATTTTCGAATCTACTCGGAATAGATGAGATAGCAGGAAATTCTCCAGCACGGAATATCTCCGTGTTGAAGAGAAGTGGCGGTAATTGCAGAATGCCTGGGGCTGTGGGAAGCACAAAGGAAAGGCCTCCAGGGGACGACGAGTCGCGGATCAATGAAGATAGTTGCGAGAGACAACGGGAGTCACAACGCGAACAGCTTATTTTGACTTTGATGGAGTTTCTTGCCATGTCTCGCGCGGAAGCATTGGCAGTTGTACGCAGCCATCCGCATGCTCAAAACCCGCAAGCAATATTGGACTCTCTTCTTGGCACTATGATCTAATCTTGTTTGTGTGCACTTTGTTCAAACCTCATTGCTTCCATAATTGTATTACAGAACTGCTGTGAAGATACGGTACTAAATTTAACATTCGAGGGGTTCCCGTGTAGTCACAACTTGCTAGCGTAGCAGCGTTCCCTCATCGAATTGAGGGGAAGATAACGAGGGGAACGTTTGCAGAAGTTGTCAGGAAGACCTGCAGAGTAGGAAATCACCCATCTATTAGAACTTTAGTTTGTATCAGCAACGAGGCGTGCATCGTAGGAGTGGCCGAGGCTGTAGACTCCAACACTAAGGCCCCCGGAGAAGCGGTCGCACCCTCTACAGTATATGAGAATACCAAAACCACTACTCTCGTTTGTTTTTGTATTTAGTAGTAAAGATGCCATGTCACAAACGCTATCGCACACCCGCATAATCATGAGCAGACCTCGCCGTGAAGTTAGAAGAGAGTACTCCCGAAGCACGAGAGACCCTTCTGAAATCTCTTGGTGGTTAATTGCTCGACTAGAATTAGTTGTTTACCGCCAGCACATCTCTGTCCTCTACAGGTGCTTCAGAGCTCTGCCGTACACACCGATCTAACAACAGTCACATTATACAATTCCTTCGCATTCATCACCGACATATGGAGCAAATCACCGTCCATTCAACACCTCAATCTCACAAGAGCGACGGCATCTGACTTTTGCGCTCCCGAATGACGAGCCATTTCCGCGACACATTTCTGCAAGCAAACCGTTCTTGTCGTCGGCTCTATTTCCCTCAAAACAGACTTCCAGATAAGCGTCCCGTATCAATGCTCTTTCCAGCTCAAACCCTGCCAAACATATCACTCATATCTCTCCCAACTCGCGAATCAGATCGGCAACATGCCAAGTTGGACTCTCTTCCTTCCGCTCTCTTTTCTTATCCCACACGAAATTGAATAACAAATTCCCACACTCCTCGCCACACACACACCTCACCACGTTACCCCACACCAACGCGGACCCTTTCCACCATCTCGCCCGGCTCTCCCCCGTCCACCGCCCCATACCCTCCTTCCTTCCTCCCTTTCCCCACGACTCTCCCCTTCCAACTCTGCACCCCCGCAAACAG